>CM066337.1:3198067-3251954 GCA_033807585.1 Hydrophis major
CAGGGCGCCCAGGCTGCGCGCTCGGGCTGGCCAGCTCCGCTGAGCGAAGGTGAGGCTTTCGCAGAGGGGGGGTGGGGGGGGTGGCGATCGGGAGGGAGAGGGAGGGGGCGAGAGTCGGAAAGCCGCTCCCATCCCAAAGGAAGGAAAGGAACGAAAGGAAAGGAAAGAAGGAAGAATCGATCCACGGCGGCCCTCCCATCCCCAGTGGAGCGCTGCCACGCGCGATCCTAGTCTCATGCCTGGAGTTCCGCAGGGCTTCTGCGCCCCCCCCCGAAGGAAACACTCGGAGCCCCCCATAAAAGCGGTAAGGGATCTGCATGCGGCTAGAGGGGGGGGGTGGGGGTCCCGGGAGGTTGGGGCGTTGGGAGCCAGGCGCAACCTGTCGGTGCAAAGGAGCACCACCTCTCGCCCGCCAGGGAAGCTCCCGCGGGGCAGGTGTCAGTTTACCTGGGCGGGCTGCGACCCGTGGTTGCACCTGGTCCAGGGGAAGCTGAGGGAGGGACGGGGGGGGGGGAGGCGCAGGCTTCAAGCCAGGTGCTTGTCTTCCGTGGGGAGCCAGAAAAGGTCTTTGGATCTGAAGGACCCAGACGCACGTGGGGGGCAGGATTTGGGGTGTGTGTGTGTGTGTGTGGTTGCGAGTCCAGGCGTCCCGAGAGCGCGCAGGGCAGGCGGTCAGGCGAGCCCACGAAGGCTCCTGTTTGCGACTCGGTCAGGATCAGCGCAGTCCAACTGGCAGTTTTGTATCTTTAGCCCAAGGTGTGGTTTATTCTTGACTAAACTATGGCTTAGGGAGGTGTGCAGACCCTGAAAGGGGTGAGGTGGAGGGGGGAGGGAGGGCGGGAGGAAGGGGCAGCTCTCCTCGTAAGCCGGTCGGGTGGCACGTGCCAAACGGGAGAGGACGGGCGGGGCACTGTGGCAAGCAAAGCGGGAAACTCCCGGGACAGGCGGGCGGAGACGACGGAGGAGCTCCTTCTCCGCCAAGGAAACGGAGACCGAAGCTCCGTTCTCAGGATTCGGACAAACTCCCCGAATCCCACGCAAGAAGCGGGTCTTCCTCGGCGAAAGATCAGATGCAAAAGCGGGATAAGGGAGAAAAAAGGAGGAAGGCGGCGGGAGGTATCGGGGGGGGGGGGGCGAGGCTGCTTCAGCACGGTCCTCAACTCGACTCTCGAGCCAAACACGTGTCGACCGCCTGTGTCGTAGGAACCCGGTCCGGATGGTTAGTTGACGCGACTCGGGGCGCCCACAAGTGTCGGTGGTGCGAGGGGCTGCTGCTGCTGCTTCTGGCTGCGGATGATGGGAGGGGTAGCGGGAGGCTGTCGGAGGTCTCCGTCCTCCTGGGCACGGAATATTGGGGTGCAGCTGCAACAAGCTCGTTCTCTGGGGGGTGATGGGTGTTGCTAAGCGTCTCAAGGCACGGGCGGCGGCGGGGGGGCAGGTTGGGAGGAAAGCGGGTAGGGAGTGAAGATTGAGGGGGCCCGGAAGGGGCTGGGGGATCCTGGGAGGGAGGTGGGGGCGCAGGCGTCTCTCAGCCTTTCTCTCTCTCTCTCTCTTCCTCCCCTATCCCACCCCTTCTGCAGACCCAAGATGGTGGTAGCGCTCCTGTTGCGCTCCTGGCTGGCGGCCTCGGCCTTCTGGTGGGCGCCCAGCGCCGGCTGCCCGGAGCCTTGCGCCTGTGTGGACAAATACGCGCAGCAGTTTGCCGACTGCGCTTACAAAGACCTGCAGACGGTGCCTTCGGGGCTCCCTTCCAACGTGACCACGCTGAGTCTGTCGGCCAACAAGATCACGGCGCTGGCCCGGGGCACCTTCGCCGAAGTCACCCAAGTCACCTCGCTCTGGTTGGCCCATAACCAGATCCGCGCCGTGGAGGAAGGCACGCTGGCCGTGCTGGGTCTCCTGAAGAATCTCGACGTCAGCCACAACCAGATCGCGGACTTCCCCTGGGCCGACCTGCGCAATCTCAGCGCCCTGCAGCTGCTCAAGATGAACAACAACCGCATGGCCCAGCTGCCGTCGGGGGCTTTCAGCTCGCTGAGCGATTTGCGCTCCTTGCGCATCAACAACAACTTCTTCAGCGGCCTGGCCGAGGGGACCTTCGACCCGCTGACCTCGCTCTCCCACCTGCAGATCTACAACAACCCCTTCAACTGCACCTGCCAGCTCATGTGGCTGAAGAACTGGACGGAGCACACCTTGATCTCCATCCCGGAGAAGGAGGCCATCACCTGCGCGGCTCCCGAGGCCTGGAAGGACCAGCCGCTGCTCGACGTCCCCTACATGCGCTGCGCCGCGCCTGTTGTGCGCCTCAGCCCCCAGCCGGAACTGCAGAGCCTGGCTTACGGCTCCTCGCTCGCCTTGCACTGCCACGCCGACGGGATCCCGCAGCCCGAGCTCACCTGGCGGATCCAAGTCTCCGGCCGGACGCTGGAGATCGCGGGCAGCGAGGCCGACCGGCTGAACGCGCTGCCCCCGTCGGGCGCGGGGGAGAGGCAGAACTTCCGCGCCTTCCCCAACGGCACCTTGCTGCTCCCTCACCTGGGCAAGAAGGAGGAAGGCACTTACACCTGCGTGGCCGCCAACGAGGTGGGCAGCAACCAAAGCTCGCTCCGCGTGGCTCTGGCCGACGCTGCGCCCAAGGACAAGGACTCCGTGGGCAGCGCCAAGACCGAGGCCAAGGCGCCGCCGGGCGAGCGCAAAGCGTCCAAGAACAGCGTCATGAAGCCGGAGGAGAAGCGCAAGCTCCTCTGGCCGCCGAACCCAAACGCTGCGCGCGATCCTGAAACGGCCGCTGCCGGCGGCGGCGGGGGCACCGAGGCAGAGCCCAGAGAATCCCACCCGGGGGCTGACGCGCCCTCTCGTCCGGCCGGCTTCGAGCCTCGCTGCGGCGGCGGCCGCGTGGGGGACCCAGCCCTGATCCAACTGCCGCGTTACGCCTCCAACCACGCGTTCAACCAGAGCTCGGAGCTGAAGCCGCAGTCTTTCGACTTGGGCGTCATCGCGCTGGACGTGTCGGAGCGCGAAGCTAAGGTGCAGATCACGCCTTTCTCCGGCCGGGAGAAGGGCCAGCTGCGCCACCTCTACCTGTGCCAGGTGAGCCGTGGCGGGGCGCCAGCAACGCTGGTGCGGTGGTCGCAGATCGAGGAAGGCTTGAACTCCTACTGGTTCCGAGGCCTCGCCCCGGGCACCAACTACTCGGTCTGCCTGAGCTTCGCGGCGGGCGAGGACTGCCAGGTGCAGGTGGTTTTCAGCACCAAGAAGGAGGTACCTTCCCTGCTGATCATCGTGGTGGTCAGCGCCTTCCTGCTGGCTCTGGCCACCCTCCCACTGCTGGGCGCCACCTGCTGCCATCTGCTCTCCAAGTACCAGGGCAAGACCTACCGCCTGATCCTCCGCGCGCAGAACCCGGCTGACCAGATGGAGAAGCACATGGCGGCCGACTTCGACCCTCGCGCTTCTTACCTGGAGTCGGAGAAGAACTACCAGCCCAGCGAGGTGGGCCGCGGGGAGCTGGAAGAGGAGGAAGAGGACGCGGGGGAAGAGGAGGAGGAGGAGGAAGAAGAGCGGGGGGCCAGAGAGGGCGGGGGGCAGCTGGCCAGGGACCCCAGCTTGGCGGCTGCCTCCCTGGCGGAATCCCACTCCAAAGCCAATCCGGAGGAATTCGAAGGGGGCTCCGAATACAGCGACCGCCTCCCGCTGGGGGCCGAGGCAGTGACCATCGCCCAGGAGATCAACGGCAACTACAAGCCCCCGCCTCGCTGAGCTGGCCCGGGCGGCTCCCCTCCCGAAACTCTCTCGGAGTTGCTCGCGCCTCGCCGGACCCTGCGGATCCATCGGGCTGTTTTCTTGGGAAGGGCCTCTGCTTGGAAGAAGCGCGCGGAATATTTGGATTGTTTTCAGCCTAGGTTGGCTGTGGGGGGGTTGGGGGGCTTGGGGGGGGTTGGGGGGGGCGGGCGGGTGGGGGAAGTTCTCTCCCCGTCCCTTTCTTAGAGGGCGATGACTTATTCAGATAACATTTTGAAGGGATCCGTCAGGGAGCTAAGCGGTGGAGAAATTCTCCCCCAGGTTTTGAAAATGGCTTTCATGCAACAAGCCTCAGGGTTGGCCTTCCGTCCTTCCCCTCTCGTTGACAGGCGTCTCCCCCTCCTGTCTCCCTCACTCTGGTTGAACCCATTTCTTGGTCGAAATCGAAAAGTAAGGATGGAGAAGAACCCGGGTTTGAGTGGGTAGGGGGTCCCTGAAATTCCCTAAGAAAGAGCGCCTCCCTTAAGTTTCAGGAGGTCGCGATTGCTGGACAGCTCCCGTCCTTTGTTCTAAGCCGACCAACCGCCCCGACAAACTGCCTTGCCTTCCCACCCCATAAGGGCTTGGAAAGTTGGTCGTGAAGACGGTAACAACCCAGGTCAAGGTCGCTGCTCGGCAGCACATCCAGGAAGGTCCAAGGAAGGAACAGGTTGCCTCTGACCTTGTGAATAATAATTGGAGCCCATGCTGTAGAAACGTGTCAATGTATTTGTGTGCATTTTGGACCTCTGGTGGACTCATTCAGTCGAGTGAAACAGGCCTTCTTTAGTTCCACTATCCTCCCGTCCTGATTTTTCCCTCCTGGGCCCCTACCTGAAGAGTTTCCCCTCATGAAGATCAGTGTTTCCTAAACGTTTAATCAGTAGAATAGTTGCTTAGTTAACTTTCCTGCCCTGGCTGGTATTTGGGTGGCATTTAAAGACTGGAAAGGAAAAAAAGGAAAATAGAAAGGAAAAGAAAGAGGAAAGGAGAAAGGAAGGGAAAAGAAGAGAAAGGAAAGGAAAGAAGACAGGAAAAGGGAAAGAAGGAAAGGAAAATAAAAATATTGGTGGGTCTGGCTGCTGATTTTGGGAGCGAGATAGTTTTTGCATTGGTGAACCTGTGGTTTTATTAGTATATATTTTTAGACTTTTGTCAAGGAAAACAACGCAGCAAAAAAATGCAAACACAACAAAAGATCAACTAAGAAACAGCACAATTTCTCTCTCTCTCCAGGGCTGGGAGAAATAGTACCACTTCTATACTGTACATAGGATGGTTTAAAGTCTAAGAAGAATTAATGATACAGTCAAACCCCAGCCACAAGAGGGGTATATTTCTGTAGATGGAAAGTCTAATAAAAACAGACCCAAAACAAAACAAAACAAAAAACAAAAAAACAAAAACTCTGTTGCATCCTTATTTGGCGAACTGGGAGGGGGCGGGGGCGGGGAATTGCACAGTAGATTGAATTCCGAGTGGGATGGAAAGAAAGAGAAAATTCAACAGCTTCTGACTCTTGCTGCCCCTCTCCCCGTCCCAATTCCTCTCTCCTCTCAAAACCTTTGCACTAGAAATGCAGAATTTTTCGATGCCACGCTTAGGCTGAAGATATAAACAAAACCAAACAAGGGTTTGTTTCCCTCCTCCCCTCCGGTAAAGTTTCATCCCGCCAGGTGAATGCGCGCGGGTTGCCAATTTGGGGAAAGAGGCGGTGTCTTTTGCCAGGAGGGACTGGGCTTTTCCTCCCTCCCCAACCTCCCACCCTCCACCCCGTCATGTCCTCCCTCTCGCCCACCCTCCCACCTCCATCCCGCTAATTCTTATCTCTGGAACTTACAGAAGCTCCTTTTCTTTGCTTTTTTTTTTTTCGGTTTTAACGAAATTAGTGGCATCCGACCGCCGTTTTCATTTCTCCGAAGCGGTTACTCGTTTCTACAGTCCTTGCATTTAAAAAAAAAAAAAAAAAAGCCGTGCGCCTCGGTGTGTCTTTCTGTCCGGAGAGAGAAAGGAAGCAAATTCGAGGGGAGTAATTAGATTTTTACGGGGCGGCTTGACTTTAATTGAGATCCTTTGGGGGGTGCAGCAGCAACGGCGAGGGCGGGAGAAGTTGACCAAAATAAAGAAAGAATTACAAATACATCACTAAAAAGAAGAGCGAGAAAACACAACTGTTTAGTCTGAAACGGCTGTAAGGTTTCCGGCCTGGGCAGGGAGGTTGGACTACCTCCCAAGGTCCCTTCCAACCCTGTTGTTCTGTTAATATTAAATATAGCTAAAACTCAAAAGAGCAACTTTGAAAGGATGTTTAGCAAGCGTTTCCTTTTAGGCAGTTCGAAGATTTGGCCCCAAGGATCGATATGTATGTGTGTGTGTGTGTGTGTGTGTGTTTTAGTGCGGCTATCAAAGGGGCCCGCCGGATGAGACCCTACCTCATCTAATCATTTCATAGTGCCAAAATCGGAAAAAGGAAAGGAGAACGGGCGCTCCGGGATGTAGGTTTGTTTGCTGCCTTTTAAAAGGCTTGCTGGAGCAGACTTCTGCTTTTAAAGAAGGCGGGAGGGGGGAGAGTCTTAGAGCCTCAGCCTGCCGACGGGAGACCCCGATTCTTGGCACACAGAGAGAGAGACGTGCCATATGGACTCTGTGGTCGAAGGAAGGGAAGTCAAACGGTGTTTGACTTCGCGCGCGCTCTTGGGCGCCCGGAACGCTCTGTGGAGTGTGAGCGGCGCTCGCGTTTCACCTTCAAGGTTGGAAAGGGAGTCCCTCCCTCGCTTTGGAAACAATGGGAGCCCTAAAAGCAACGACTTGTGTGTGTGAGAGAGAGGCGGGGAGGGGAAGAGAGGAGAGAGAAAATGAAAGAGAGAGAAAATAAGAGAGAGAAAACGAGAGAAAACGAGAAAGAGAAAATGAGACACACACATAGAGAGAGAAAGAGAGAGAGAATGAGAGAGAATGAGAGAAAGAGAGAGAAAAAAGAGAAAGAGAAAATGAGAGAAAACCAGAGAAAGAGAGAGAAAACGAGAGAGAGAATGAGAGAAAGAGAGAAAAAAACAAGAGAGAGAGAAAATGAAACCAGAGAAAGAGAGAGAAAACAGGAGAGAGAGAGAGAGAGAGAAGAGAGAGAGAATGAGAGAAAGAGAGAGAAAAGGAGAGAGAGAGAAAGTGAGAGAGAAAGAGAGAGAAAATGAGAGAAAGAGAGAAAAAACAAGACAGAGAGAAAAAGAGAGAAAACCAGAGAAAGAGAGAGAAAATGAGAGAGAGAAAACAAGAGAGAGAGAGAGAGAGGAGAGAGAGAAAATGAGAGAAAGAAAAAACGAGAGAGAGAAAATGAGAGAGAGAGAATAAGAGAGAGAGAGAGAGAAAGAGAGAGAAAATGAGAGGGGGGAGGTAGGTGAGATCTTGAGGATTGGCAGAGGTACTTTTGGATCTGCGAAGGCTGGAGATTGGAATAGGTCCTGCTTACCAACCAAGAAACCAGCGGTGCCCAACCCGAAGCATTCCAAGAGCCTTGGAGTAAAAGTCCCCATCATCCCCAACCTTAGGCCCTGCTGACTGAGGAACATAGGATTTGTAGTGAAAAGGAAACCAGTCCGGGAGCTCTGAATTGGGTACGACTTTCCAGAGAAGCATGGGCATACTTGCTAACTTTACCTTTCCCAGGTAGGGTGATCCACAGGTGAAAATAAAACCAAATCGCAAAAATAAAAATAGAACAAAATTCCAACCTGTCACAGACTGATCTGGAAAAACAACATTGGGGGCCACTTGAATGTAAGCTAACTTTGGAGCAGAAGGACACCCCCGGGTGGGAAATAACGCTGGGCTGCAACTCCCCTAAACCCCAACGCTTTATTCCCTGGCTCCACGCTTTTCTGCCCCAAATGTTTTCATTGAGGGGGCCTGGATTGAGAGGGGGAGCTAAGCAACATTCACACGTCTCTCAGTCTCAGGGGACTTTAAAGCCAGGTAAACAGGTAAAAAAAAACCTTGGAGAACTAACACGGTTCATTGGAGGTATGATTATCAGTTAAAAACTGGGGGGGGGGCGAGGGAGGAGAGAGGGGGAGAGAGAGAGAGAGAAAGAGAAGAGAAAGAGAGTGAAAATGAGAAAGAAAGAAAGAAAAGAGAGAGAAGAGATACAGAGAAAATGAGAGAAGAGAGAGAGAAAGAGAAGAGAGAGAGAAAATGAGAATGAGAGAGAGAGAGAGAAAGAGAAGAGAAAATGAGAGAAGAGAGAGAGAGAGAGACAGAAAATGAGATAGAAAAAGAAAGAGAAAGAGAGAAAGAGAGAGAGAGATAAAGAGAAGAGAAAGAGAGAGAAAAGAGAGAAAATGAAAGAGAAAAGATGAGAAAGAGACAGAAAATGAGATAGAAAAAGAGAGAGATAAGGAAGAGGGAGAGAGAAGAGAAAGACAGAGAAAATGAGAGAGAGAGAAAGAGAAGAGAAAGAAAGATAAAATGAGAGAGAAAAGAGAGAGAATAGAAAGACAGAGAAAATGAGAGAAGAGAAAGAGAGAGAGAGAGAAAATGAGATAGAAAAAGAAAAAAAGAGAGAGAGAGAGAAGAGGGAGAGAGAAGAGAAAGACAGAGAAAATGAGAGAGAGAGAGAGAGAAAGGAGAGAAAATGAGAGAGAAAGAGAGAGAAAATGAGAGAGAGACACACAGAGAGAGACACACAGAGAGAGAGAGAGACAAGAAAGAGAGAAAATGAGAAAGAGAAAGAAGGAAGGAAAGAAAGAAAGAAAGAGACTAAGCAAAGGTTAACAAACACCTGTCTTTCTTTTCTTTCTTGATTGTTACCATGAGCTCCCATGGCTGTAGAGGGGCCCGAGCGTCTCACCTGCCTGGCATTGCAGACATTGCACTGTATCCTTTCGAGATGATCAGGAGCCATTTAGACACTTCCATTCTAAAGGTTTCTGCAGGTGAAATCTCGCCTGGCTCAATCCGCCAGCTACCCTGCAGGAGACCGCAAGTTTCTCTTCCTGCAGAGGGAAGACAATATCTCTAGTTCAGGGTTGAACTGGGAGGCCCTCAGTGCTCGCTGAGCTTGGTGGTTCCCTTGCCAACGTCTCATTACCCAGCTAGTGCACTGATGATGTTGCCTAGTTTGGTAATGAAACGTCTGCAAGAAAACAACCAAGCTCGGCATACTCCCTCCTCCGATTTTCCCCACAATTACAATCCCGTGAGATGGGCTGGGCTGAAAGAGAGAGACTGAGCCCAAAGTCACCTACTCAGCCTTTATGCTCAAGGCAGAACTAGAACTCACGGTCGCCTGGAGATTGGTCCAAAGTCACCTGGCCTTTTAGATGCCTAAGGCAGAACTAGAATTCACCATCTCCTGTTGATTGGCCTCAAGTCACCTGGTCATATTTGATGCCTAAGGCAGAACTAGAACTCACTGTCTCCTGTTGATTGGCCCAAAGCCACCCAGCCACCTTAGATGCCTAAAGTGGAACTAGAACTCACCATCTCCTGGTTCTGCATCTGGTGCCTTTCCCACTGGATCAAACTGCCTCTCAAATAACCAGTTCCATGCAACGATGAAGGTTTCAAGCAATCCAACGGTTGGAACCTCAGTTGTGAAAGGAAGCACACACACACACACACACACACACACGCACCTTTGTCACTCCAGAATCTGATCACCGAAAGCCTTGCTTCTCATGGTGGGAGTTTCAGAGCAGATGGGGCCCTTGGCTTCCTCTCCTGCTTTCAAGCTGAGCTAATTTGCAGAAGACAGGAGGAGGTGGGAAGGAGCAAGTTTGCTGCCTTGGCAGAGAAGCCGCACGTCTCCTTCAATCTTTCTTTCTTTCTTTTCTTTTTGCAGTCCTTCTCTGAAGCGGGCTGCTCTCTGGGATAACACAGTCAGGAGGCAGGGATCTGGCAAGCTTCTATGGGAACCAGCAGGGGTTTTAAATTGGGCAGCTGGGTCCCCTTTTAAGGAAATATATATATTTAAGAGAGGAAGATTGGAAGAGAGGAAGTATGAGCTGTGGTGGCCCATTGCTTAGAGTGCAGTACTGCAAGGCTACTTCTGCTGCCTGCCGGCTGCTTGCAATTGGGCAGCTCAATTCTTACCAGGCTCAAGGCTGACTCTGCCTTCCGTCCTTCTGAGGTGGGTAAAACGAGGACCCAGGTTGTTGGGGGCAAGAGGCTGACTCTATAAACCACTTAGAGACGGCTGGAAAGCACTGTAAAGGCAGTATACAATTCTAAGTGCTATTGCTATTTTCCTTCCTTCCTTCCTTCCTTCCTTCCTTCCTTCCTTCCTTCCTTCCTTCCTTCCTTCCTTCCTTCCTTCCTTCCTTCCTTCCTTCCTTCCTTCCTTCTATCCTGTTAGCATTCAGACATATCATCCAGCCAAAATCTGCTGTGCATTCTCAATTCACACTGTAGCCCCAATTTTCAAGAAACATGTTTGCTTGTGAGAAAAGACACGGCATCGATATTCTCACCCAGTGAGGTATTATTGAAAAAGCTATTTTCTTTGTCCAAAGGGATGTGTTCGAAAATCTTCTCTTGCAGCTCGTGATCATGTCAATTGGCCGTCGGATTAAAAACACCATCCATGGGTGGGTGGGTGGGTGGGGGCATCTTCCTGTCTCTCCATGGAAGGAGGAGAATAATGGATCCAATTAGATTTGGAAGATCGACTTCCACCAGCCAGATTGGCTAAGATGTATAAAAGCAAGCTCCCAAATTGTTGGAAATGCTCAATGGAACGGGGAACATATTATCATGCGTGGTGGAGCTGCAAAAAAAAAGCACAAGAGTTTTGGCTCAGGACAAGGAAGTGGTTGGAGGAAATGTTGGGTTTTAAATTAGATCATGTACCAGAATGCTTTCTATTAGGAATCATGTCAAACAAATACAATAAAGATGAACTATATTTAATTATGCATATTATTACTGCCACAAAGATAGCATTTATTCAGGACTGGAAAGAGACAGACATACCTGTCATGCCCTTGTTAGAGTCGGACTCTGAGGGAGAGGAGGAACAGTGGACAGGGAGTGGAGGTGTGGCTCCGGAGGTTGTGGAGGAGGCTAGGGAAGGTCATAGGCTGTCTGAACAGTCCGAGGAAGACCCAGGCCCATCCCCTCTTCATCCTAGGACAAGCAGAGAGGAATGGAGAAGGGAACAACTTGGTTTATGAGAGAGGAAGTGGCCATGATCCCCCTCATTAGTTGCAGCTGGGGAGAATAGTATATAAGAGAGATGGTTACAACACAGAAGCAAAGCGTGTTTTATCTTGGGCTGAAGTTATTTTGTTTGGTGTCCTTCCAACAGACTGTGCCTTGTTATTTTCGTGAATTTGGGAATTACTTATCCTGGTCTGTTGTGGATTTTCCTTCAGTGTAGTTTGTTTGGTTTTTTTATTTCCATCACTATCTGCTCATGAAGTCTGGACTGTATTGCTTTCTTTTGAAGAATATTTCTGAGTAAGTTTTATCTCCAACTGAGAATTATTGAACAGTGGGGCCAAGTTGGAGGCATTAAAGGACATTTATTTACGTTTTGGATTTTGTTACGTTTGTATTACATTCTGGGTCATTATATACTAAGTGAAGATGAAGTAATAAACAAAATCTTGATATGCGCTGAAATGGACAAGCTAACTTTAGAGATGAAAAATAGACGAGTTGGCATATTACGCAATTTGGGATAGATTCTATCATGGGTGGGAGCAGAAAGGAAGGTCTTAAGTTGAGAAAGGAATTGCTGAGAGGGTAAATGAATGTATGAGATGAAAAAGGGAACCAGTGAGGTTGGGAAATGTAATATATAAGCAAACAAATGTATATATTTGTATAATTGTATATAGGAAAATATATATCTATGTGATATGACCAAAAGTTATGTCAAACCGACTTTACTATGTTCAATGTTTTTAACTGTTTTGTTCAATAAAATATTTTTTAAAAAAAGATTTGGAAGATCAATTTCAGTACCTTCTGAAGGAATCTGTACCAAACGGGAACAAACTGGCTCTTAAAATGAAATGGAAACCCCGAATGTTCCATAAAATCTGGATTGATCTGGGTGTATTTTTGAATCAAGATTTAGGTCTAACCAAGTATGGGGAATCCGTTCAAATATTTTCACAGCCGTAAAAATTGTGATAGTCCTTGGCTTATAACCATTTTTTTTAGTGACTATTTGAAATTTACAAAGGCAGTGAAAAAAAAATTACAGGCAGTCATTGACTTACAACAGTTTGTTTAGTGACTGACTGTTCAAAGTTCCAATGGCACTGAAAAATGTGATGTCAGGGTTCCGATGATTGCCCTAATTAAATCATGAGCCTCGAGCCAAGCTTCAAAAGATTTATTAGGAGCAACATGTCCAGCACTAACCCGTAGGAAGCCAGCTCTGAGACACATAATTTACTATCACTTATGACCCTGTTTCCTCCTTCCCCCTGGGTGTGTCATAAATCAGATTCTCCAACTAAAGCACATTCACAGGCTGGGTGTCATCAATCACATTCTCCAATGAAGGATTTTCTAAGGCAGAAGATCCAGTAGCCTAGGCTACAATCTCCATGTGAAGACCCAGGGTGGGGCACAAAAGCAACAAAGTCACAAAAATAGGCAAAGTCCCTTTAATTCCTTCAACATGGCCTCCAAAGTCCAATGATCATTGACTGGAGAAAAAAAAAACTCTCCCACAAACAGTTGCGAAAAGGAAGAACTTCCATTCAAACTCAAAATACATATAAATTATAAATAGAAAAAAACAACACAAAGCACACTGAAGCAATTAATGAGACAAGGCAGGATAAGGACTTGAAGACGTCCACAGATGTCGAAATACACACACTGGGAAGGATGCCAGAACTCAGATGAGAACTGACAGACTAAAATTATTTCATGCTTTGCTTCCAGCACTGGGCCATGCACAGTTTGTCCTTTCAAACAGTTCTCCCAGCTGCAGCCTATGAAGGGGATCAGGGCCCTTTCCTCTCCCATAGACCACGCCACTCATGTTTCTCCCTTATCCGCTCCTCCCTGCATGCCCTAGGATGAAGAGGGGATGGGCCTGGGTGTTCCTCTGAGTGCCCAGCCAGCCTGTGCCCTTCCCCAGTTTCCTCCACCACCTCCAGAGCCACGCTCCTACTCCCTGTCAACTGTTCCTCCTCTCCCTCAGAGTCAGACTCCAACAGGGGCATGACACCCCACAAGATAAGTGTGGAATGTGCTTCTGGCCTTCATCTACTGCACTGCTCCCTCAGGCCTTCCCCCTCCTTCTTATGGAAATTCTGAAATGGGCATAGGAATGCTTTACGAGTTGACAAGTGACTTATGACCATTTTTCACACATCCCCAGGTGATCAAAATTCAAATGCTTGGCAACTGGCATGTACTTATGATGGTTGCAGTGTCCTGGGGTCGTGTGATCATTGGTGATCTTCTGACAAGCAAAGTCGATGGAGAAGCCAGATTCACTTAATAACTGCGTGACTAACTGAGCAACTGCAGTGATTCACTTATTGACCATGGCAAGAAAGGGCTGCAAAACAAAGCAAAACTCACTTTTTTCCTTTTTTTCTAGTTCTAGTTCAAATGTGGTCTTAAGCCAAGGACTAACTGACTTATGGGGGAGGGGAATGTCATTATTTTAAATGAAATGAAACTGTCTAAGAATTGAGCAGAGGCCACAATGGGGACATTTTGCAAGCAAAATCCTGGAGGGCAAAAAATAATCAAGGCATTTGTCTCTTCTTCTTCTTCTTCTTCTTCTTCTTCTTCTTCTTCTTCTTCTTCTTCTTCTTCTTCTTCTTCTTCTTCTTCTTCTTCTTCTTCTTCTTCTTCTTCTTCTTCTTCTTCTTCTTCTTCTTCTTCTTCTTCTTCTTCTTCTTCTTCTTCTTCTTCTTCTTCTTCTAGCCTCTGTCGATTTGGAGTCTGGCTGTCAGAACAGAAAGGGCATAAATCGTTTTTCTTCTGACTGGAGGACAATATCAACATTTTTATGGTGCATTAGAAATGTAGACTTTCTCATTATAGAAAAATGGTCTCTGGTGAACACATTTTAATTGAGTTTTCTGCTTTAAGACACAGGAAGGAGAGAGGAAACGCAGCCATCTCCGCCTCCAATTAATTAGAGAGTAACAGATTTCTCTCCCTTTCGGCCCCCTCCCACCTAATAATTCCCTGGGGAATCTAGTTATGATGAGATATTGGAATTGAAGGATACACCATGGATCCCTTTGGGACCACCGGGAAGTAGAAGGAAGACAAGGGAAGATGACAAATGTCTTTTCCAAGAAACACAGCCCTTATGTATAAGATAAATGCCTTCCAGTCAATTTTCACTCCTGCTGATTAGATGAAGGTGTACGTACAAGTGTTTTGGGGGAGTAATAGTAGGCAAGCTGTATTTTATTTTATTGCCATTTGATTTCTACAGCTGCCCATCTCAACAAGTGATTCGAGGTGGTGTTACATCCTAAAACATAAAAACAATTCAAACGATGAAAGGAGAACAAAATAAATATATCTTTAGAGGAGAATTATTTGTAGCTCAGGATTGAATTGTGGAGTCCTTTGGTGCTTCCTGAACTTGATGGTTTTCTTTCAGACATTTCATTACCCAACTAGGTAACATCATCAGTGTTAGAAGGGAGGTTCCAGTCTTCTTCATGGTCTTAGAAAAGACCAACAGGCTTGGGGTCCTTCTGATATCTGAAGGGGAAATATTTTAGAGGGCAGGGGCTACAGCATGAGGAATCTGGGAATTGAAGTCCACAAGTCTTAAAGTTGCCAAGTGTTCTGACCCAGGCTTCCAGAGACCGAAATTAAGCACATGCTTAGTTAAAACAACTCTTGTTGTATTTCAATGCTGGGAACTATGTTCATTGCCAGCCTGTCATGAGTCCCAAACAGTCCCTCAAGATAAGCACCCATCTTTCTCTCCTTTGAACTGCTGCCAACAACTAAAGTACTAAATGAACTATAACAAAACCAACTGAAGTACAAAGTCCACACAGAGCTTCAAGGATTAATCTGAACAGAGTAAATGACTTTGCTTCTTGCAAAGATTTCTCTACCTTTGTCTGTCCTTTATACCTTATGGGAGGGTAAAAAAAAAAAAAGTGAAATACTTCTCACACATCATCACAAAATCTCCAGAACTGTAAAGCCTACAAACTTGAAATTGGGCACATAGGTTCCTCTTGGCTTCTAGGGGCTCACTAAGAAAGGATTTTTTGAAATGACCATCAGAGCATTTAGAGTATTTCCTATATTATTATTATTAACATGCTCTGATGCTAAGGAGTTCTACTCCCCCTCCTTACCTGAAAAAAATATGTTCCAAATGCAAAACACAAGCAGAGGAGAGGAATTTTAGTTTCACATCGGTAACCAGCTTTAGGACAGAACAGTTGAGCTAAGCCATGCCCAGGCTCCTTGCTGTCTCCTTCTTGCTCACACAGCAAATACTGTTTCACTTTCCAAACAGCCCTCAACTCTCTCACACACTGACAGGACACTAGCCAGATGAATACTAATGAATGCTGGCAGGCAGAGGCAGATTTTTTTTCTCCTTATTTTCCTCCCCCAAAACTAACATAGTTTTGTCGCGAAGCACGGGTATTGAGCTAGTTATGCTATATTCTGTGTCCTATCAACAATGGTGGATGAGCACCATACCAGAAGGTAGCAAGCTCAAAAAGCGAGGTGAGGAGATGACACGTGGTGTCAAGGTTTCCAAGTGATGAAATCCATTTAAAAATGGATTTTGTGGCCTCCTAAAAGTTGAAATGTCTAGCCTGCCACATCTTCTGTCTGAGACGCTGAAGACACACAACCTCACGCAGAGCCAACAGATTGTTTTCCCTTCCCACATAAGCTGAACTAGCCCTTGTAATCATCTTACAAAAAAAGAAAGCAGAGTAAATGTTTTTTTTTTTAAACTTATATGCTTTAGGATTGTCTATGTTTAAGAGACATTACTTCGGTCCGAAGCAGCCGGTGAGTCAGGTTATTAGAGACTCGTCTACTTCATCTGTTATTCATCGGGGAGACAGACAATCTCCCCTTAATTTACTCCTCCCCATCTGTGCTTTACAGCCTGCAGGAGACAGAAAAAAACGAGTGAATTTTTAAGTGAGTATGTACAAAGGAAGTGGAGGAGGGAAATCAGAAAGCAGGAGTGAAAATCTGCCATGGATTACGGATATCCTCTGAATTGACTCTGTGGGCAATTTTAAACTTAATCAAATGAGACTTTGTAACAGATCATAGATTTTTCTAGTTTATTGTTTATGGGTGTTTATTGGTTCCAATATCTCAGGGGCTGCCCCAAAGAAGAGGGAGACAAGCTATTCTCCAAAGCACCTGAAGACAGGAGAAGAAGTAACGGATAGAAACTCATCAAGGAGAGAAGCAACTTAGAACTAAGGAGAAATTTCCTGACAGTCGGAACAATTAACCAGTGGAACAACTGGCCTCCAGAAGTTGTAAATGCTCCATCATTGGAGATTGAAGTGGTAGAGGGTTTCCTGGTTGGACTAGAAGACCTCCAAGGTCCCTTCCAACATTGTTAGTCTATTATTTTGGTGTACACACCACCTTGGCAAGAAGGACGGCTACCTAAATCAAGTAAACAAACAAACATGCAAAAACCAGGTGTATGATAGAGAGGAGGAGAGAAACTCAATCAGTCTGAACCCTCTATGGAAATCCAGTACATCAGGATTAAAATTTTAGGAGGTCACAGACAACCCTGAACAGTTTCTTCTCAGAAAGCACGCTGCCTACCAGAGGCGCCTTTTTCCATTAAACCGAAAAAGCCAAGTATTTCTTTCTTTCTTTTTTTGGTGAGGCCTGCAAAAAATCAACTCCTCTTCCTCCTCCCCCTCCTTTGTTCCAACTCCTGCCAAATTGGAGGCAGGACTTTCTATTATTATTAAAGTTTTGGGAAGGCGTAGCGCAGCCCTGTCCGCGCTCCATACAATGTTTGTAGAGGTTTTGCTCCTGAAACATCGCAAGAGAGAAAACAGGGGAGCTTGGAAAAAGGTAAAAAGAAAGAGAAACAATATTCTCTTTCCCTGTTAAAAGTGCTTATTTTCTGAGTGGGTACTTTCCCCCTCCCCACAACCCTAGTGAAAATTGGTTCTGGTTTTCCTCAGATTTCAGTTCTTCCCCCTCGCTGATCGACGCAGCTTTTTGCAGCTTTCGGGCCAGGAATTGTGAAACTGGGAGAACGAAAACATCTGGGCCTTTTTTTTTTTTGCGTAGCGTATTTGAGGGAGGAGGGTAATGGCTGCAAGAATTGGAAGGAAGGAGTAAGGATTACTCTGGAGCAGAAAGGGAATGGTATGAGATTTGCTTCTTTGGGGGGGTTCTAGCAGAGGACAAACCAAACTTTTGTCAAGTTTGCTAGATTTAGACTCCCAGTTGGGATTCCTGACGGCTTCAATTCATGGCTGGATTTCAAGCATATCGAGTCTGCTCTCCAGATTTTGCTGTGATTTTTTTTTCTAGCAGCCACTAAGCTCAGTAGTGAAAAAATACAAGGAGAAGAGGTTCTTCTCCTTGGCCCCTACCTAGAGAGATGTTGAGGCCACCTTCCTCATCATCCGTTGTTTATCAGATGGGATAGACTCTCAGCACACCTGGGAAAAGCCAGCCTTTTAAATTATTTGTTGGTTTTGTGATCATTCTTACTTTAGTGTGTGTGTGTGAAACATGAAGCAGTGATTCTAGTTTTTGGAGGTAGCAGGCCAAGTGATGAAACTGGTGTTGGTAAGACTTGAAAAAATGCACAGGAGGGTAAAAATTTAACTACAGCACCCTAGGAATCTAGGGGTACCCTGGTGAAGATCCCTACCCAGCCTTCTCCTTCAGCCTTCTCCACCAGCATTGATGCTGGTGCCACTCACTCCTCATGAAGACCCCCTACAGAAGGCAGAATCTAACAGAAGAACAGAGTTGGAAGGGGTTTTGGAGGTCTTCTAGTCCAACCCTTGCTCAAGCAGAAAACTCTTTCCCATTTCTGATGAATGGCTGTCCAATCTCTTCTTAAAAACCTCCAGAGTTGGAGCGCTCACCACTTCTGGAGATAGCCTGAAGATTATGAAGGGCAGCCCTACACAAAATACATTGTAATAGGTTAGCCATGAATTTCTGAAGGCTTGTATGACAAGCCTGCAGTTCTTGTGGGCAGGAAGACTTCTTAAGCAGCAAAAGTCCAGAGAAAACTGTCCAGTTACATTAGTGGCAACCAAAATGTGTAACTTGAATTCCAGGATGTGGTTAACAGAAAAGAAGTCCTGAAATCCTGGCTTTACCTTGAGCTGTTAGTTGCGAACTCCCAAACTCTATGCATTGGGAGAAGCTGAGAATGAGGCCACTGTCCTTGGGGAGTGTGAAAGAAGAGAGTGTTGGAAAGGTGTTGCGGTGAGGTGTTGATGATCTACAAGAAAATTTGCCTTCTTTTAGATACAGAGTCATCCTTTTTACAGCACAGCACATCTTCAGCTAGAGAAATGCTAATTGGACAAAGATATTTCTTCCCAACAGATTTGTGAAATCAGCATAGCAGTTCAACAAGATAACAAAAGAAGCACATTCATTGGGAATAGATTATGGCAGTGTTTCTCAGTCTTGATGACTCTAAGATGTGTAGACTTTGATTCCCAGAAGTAAATGATGTTATAAAAAGGAATAGTATAATATGTAAGATAATATGATGTAATGATATTATATAATTGAACATAATGAAATGAATTGAATGTTAAAACTTAGATTCGCTTGATAAGAGCTATGTAAATATATAGTTGAATCTAATAATGATACAACAATGATACCATATAATACAATATAATATATATAGTTGACTTATGTAATATGAATGTATGTTTGGAAGGGGAAGGCTGTTGATACTATGAAATTGCATGAAAGAAATGTATCAGCCAACATGCTGTATTTTGGAAGATGGTTTTATGTTGATGTTTTATGTTTGTGTTTGTTAGTGTTTATCTTTAAAAAATAAAAAAAAATTACAAGAAAAAAAATTCCCAGAATTTCCCGGCTGGGGAATTCTGAGAGTTGAAGTCCACACATCTTAAATTTGCCAAGATTGAGAAGCTGTGGCTTATGGGGATGTTTTCTTCAGTTTATGGGTTTGTAGTGCTAAACCAGAGCACAGAGGTGGATTCACACAATGTGAGAGCAACATGGAAAGAAACCTCATGATAGGAGAACCTTAAAGTAGGAGAGCTGGCAGTGGGAAATTTTAAACTGGTTACTATGCTACTTAAGATTTATGTCTTAGCTTTCACGGTCTATGCAAAGGACTTATTTCATAATTATTTTTAAAATGTGAGGATCTTTCCTTGATTAAAATTCAGTTGAAAGGTTGAAGGACATCCAGATAAGAAACACATAGCTATATTATGAAATAACACTAGAGATAGTGTTCCTTGCTAGCAGCAATATATTTTTGATGGTCATAGTTTTCTATTATCACTTCATCCATTCAGTGTTGCTGGACTGATTTTTTTTTTTTGCAGACATCCGAGACAAATTGAGCTTGAATTTGCTATCACACACAATTGTTGGGCAGAAGTCTTGATACCAGATTTGTTAGATTACTAAACTCTGGGTTGGTTCACTCAAAGGCCCATCAGGTGATGCCCATGTTCAACCTCAGGTGATATAACACAGTTATGGGCCGATTGTTGGGTTGGACCAGATCTTAGAAGTATAGAAGATAATCTCCACTGTTGTTGTTTTGCAGCTAAATGGGGAGAAAGCAATGGATCTCTTTACCTGCTTACTAATCACATTGCTCCTTGTGGGGATCCAGAGCTGCCCAGAGGTGTGTCGGTGTGTAGCAAAGAAGAAATATGAGCGATATGTTGCAGACTGTTCTTATCAAGATCTCCAGGTGGTCCCTCAGGACTTCTCCTCCAACACCACCACCCTTACCCTGTCTGTCAACCACATTGCCTCCTTGGGGGAAGAGTCCTTCGCCAATACGGCAAAACTACAAGGTTTGTGGCTCTCCTACAATCAAATAGGCATCGTCGCTGTGGGCACCTTCTCTTTTCTGGTACATCTCCGAGCTCTTGATCTCAGTCACAATCAGATTATTAATTTCCCCTGGAGAGACCTATCCAACCTCACATCTCTGCAACAGCTGAAGCTCAGCAACAACCATCTGGAGAAGATCCCTCCAGAAGCCTTTCGGCCCCTCAAGGATCTTCGTTCTCTCTGGCTCAGTGACAATCGGCTTGCGATTCTCTCGGATGGGACCTTCAGTTCCATGCCTAAGTTAGCTCAGCTGCAAATCAACAACAACCCCTTCGATTGCACCTGTAAAATTTGGTGGTTGGATGGATGGCTACAGAGCACGCTGGTGTCGATTCCAGAGAAGAAGTCCGTTACATGTGCTACTCCGGAGACACAGAAAGGACTCATTGTTGGGAGATCCTTGAAGCTAGACTGTGCCCTTCCTTCGGTGCAGTTGGTCTATCATTCCAGCTTGGAGAACAGTAAGTTGAAAGATGGGCTTACTCTTCAATTGCACTGCAATGCTGTGGGTAAACCCCCTCCGAAGATCAGGTGGAAAATCCAGACAGCTGATCAACATGTGGCCATCGACGGGCCCAACGTTGAAAGAGAAGAGAACTTGTTGATCGATCCTGCAGGTTCCTCGCAGAGCAGAGGGCGCTTTCTGGTTTTCAAAAATGGATCCATGGCGGTCACCAAATTCAGCAAGGCCAGCGAAGGTATTTATACTTGCCAGGCCTATAATGATGTTGGCTCTCGTGAGGCTTTTGTCCACGTGGCTTTGACCAGCTCTGAGAAGCCTACCACTTTCCTCAAGAACCATCTCCAAGCCAGCAAGAATCCAAACAAAACTGGTGACATCAGAGAAGGCCTGACATCCGAAGAAAATGTGAAGTTTGTCTATTTGATTCCTACCATGCCCAAGACTGTTTGCAATGGAGGAACTCAAAGCCAGTTGGGTTTTTGGAGTTTATTTCTGTTCTGCTTGCTTGCCCATTACAGCTAAGACATTTGCAATCTAGCATTGGTTAGAAAATCCAACTTATTTCTATAGGATGGCCCATGGCAGCTCTTAGCTTAGGTAAAAGTTTCACACTTAGGTTCTTAGATGAAGAGTCTTGATTTAAACTGGGGCAGGATTCCCCATATTCTCAAGTAAGAAAAGAAACAGTTAGACAGGTGGACAATGAGAGAGAGAGAGAGAAAAAAAAATCAAAAATACGGATAGGCAACCCTTTGATTAGGTGAATAGAAGCAGTCCAAAACCTGGCAAGGATTTGAAAGTCCAGAACTGTTCCTCAGGAAAAAAAAAATTATAAAGGGGGAAAGGGAAAAGGTGACTAATCTCTTGAGGATGCTTATCTCGACTTGGTGGAAATGGTGGAGAGTTTTTTTTTATATATAAACTCAACTTTGTCAGAGACAGAGTAGGACGAGAAAGTCGAATTTAAAGATTTCAGCGTATGATTCTCAGTTCTGAGTATCTGACCTGGCACAATTTAAATCTCTAACTAGAAATGGTCCTTGGCTCCATTTGTTGAGAAAGGCATACTTTTATTAGAGATCAAGTGTATTGTAGTATTGTATAGCCAGAACTGAGAATGGCAGGCCAAGATCGTTAAGTTCTACTTTTATCTCCTTTAACTTTCTCTTACTGCCCAACCCAGCGTAACCAATCAGGTTTCAGGCAAGATGTTTTCATAATCTCAGTCCTAGCACTGTTTGGTATGTAACTCCCTCCCTCTTCCAGATGAGTGACATTGAGGCAGCGTCTTAAGGAGACACCACACTTATTTTCATTTCCCCAAGCATTCCCCTTCTCCACAGTTCCTGTCACCACATAGCAGTGAAGCACAAGCCAGCATAAGGTGGCAGTTGACAATCTCTTCCAAAGCATCCTGAGAAGAAGCAAGCAAGCAAGGGATGATCTACACATTCTCCAGATTGGGAAATGGAAAATCTAGCTGACTTGGAAAATCCAAGTCAACGGTAGTGTACTTCTGGAAGCCTTCTTCTATTCCTGCTCTCTGATCTTTTAAACAGGCAAGACCTAGAAAAGATCTTTTGCAGCAAACCAGATACACATTTACACATACACGTTTCTCACGTTTTATTTTTTGAAAGTCCCAACATCATCAAAACAATTTCTCCATCAAATGCCTCCTTCCAGGATTTGACGTCTGGCGGGCCAAGAGAGTTGTCCCTGAAGACAAAAGCATACCTTCTCCAAGAGACTAACCATGAGGTTTCATTTATTATTCATCATAGTAGAAATCAAGTTTCTGTATTCTGTAATTACTCAACATTCATTAGATGTGTGCAGAAGTCACCTGGTCAGCTCCTGAATTAGAGCTATTTTTTAATTTTAAAGGAGATGGGCGGGAACCCTACTTGGTCAAGGTAAGAATGAGGAGAAGCAACTCCAATAACTAGACATGAAGAGGGATTGTCAAAAAGACTCAACTATGTAGGGACTTTCTCAATATAACCTATTAGAACTGGAAGGATTAAAAATCTGAGATGTGTGGTTTTTTTTTCTTGTGCATATATTTTGATTGTCCAGTTTCTTCTTCTTTGTCTTTGTCTTCATCTTCTTCACATTTATAACACAACTCTTTTAATTCTACTGAGGAATGGTGGCCACTCTGTTAAACATCTAGATAACCTGGAACAGTGTACGTGGGAATTTAAACAAGTTACAGCAGCCTGTTCAATGCATTTATACCAATTCTCCATCTCAAACATCACCCACTCCTAACATTAAAAAAGAACCCATTATGCACATTTGCAAAACTCTCAAAATCTCCATACTTTGGTCTCTATTCTGCTTTTAACTTCTAAGCCTACCATCTTTGGCTTTCTTTCTTGCTAAAAGTGAACCCCACAAGATTTAGGATGCATCAAGCACTTCAGAGGGCTTTGAAACCCAAGATGTGTGAAAGGCAACATTGACAGGTTAAAAACAAAACAACAACAGGAGAACACATGCTAAGGAACGTCTTGTTATGGAGAGAAAAAGACCAGCTTTGGATCAATTCCAAAACTTTGCTTTGGGTGTCATGGCCATCAAGAGCCGTTTGTCCTGGGGTGGAATGGGGTGGGGTGGGAAAGGAAAGGAGGACAACTACGCCTCTTGTCATCTTCTAAGTCTACAAAGAGGTCAGGATAGACGCACCAGCCTGAAAGAGGAGAAGAAGTTGAAGAACCCCAATTGAAAACTCGTGAGGGAATCCATCCATTATCACCGGATGGGAGTCCATTGTTTTCCAAAAAACATTGCCGGTTCCATCAAGGCTTGGTGAGGCTGGCCTTGGTCGCATTGACTATTGCATCCACAAGGGCACCTTTGCGATAGGGCAGCAGGGAAGGGTTGTTGAGGAGGGTGTAGGCCAGGCGCCATCGCACCCGGTTCTGTTGGCCCTTTGGTGCTTTGGGTGCTGAACTGGTGGTCTTCATGAGTTTGATTCCTGTTGAGAAAGGAATCTGGTTGAAACGATGGTCTTAAAACAGGAGTCCTCAAACTTGGCCACTTTAAGACTTGTGGACTTCAACTCCCAGAATTCTCCAGCCAGGCTGGAGAATTCTGGGAATTGAAGTCTACAAGTCTTAAAGTGGCCAGGTTTGGAGACCTTTGTCTTAAAAGGATGTGTGTGTGTGGGGGGGTCAGTTTGAAGATAATCAGCAAAGAAATTCAGAAGAAGCAAAGATTATGGGGCAAGTCTGAATTGATAGGTTTGTTTCGTGCAATTTGATCCCAGGCTTGAAAAGAAAACCTTGTTAAGTTAGAAAAAGAAGATTTTTTTAAAAGAAAGATAGAAATATAAAAGAGAGCTGAAGAGGAAAGTGAAAGCATCATTAGTATTATTTGGTCTTGTTTCTTTGGAACGTTTTAATACAGGTAGTTCCCGACTTACAATAATTCATTTAGCGACTGCTCAAAGTTATAACAATACTGGAAAAGTAACTTTTTCACACTTATGACCGTTGCAGCATCCTCCTGTCACGTGATCAAAATTCAGGCGCTTGGCAACTGTCTCATACTTACGACAATTGCAGTATCCTGGGATCACGCAACTGTCAGGATTCCGGCAGCGGCCATAATTAAATCCAAGTTTCCAAGAAGCCAAGTTTCAAAAACGTCAAAGGATTTATTAGGAGCGAACATGTCAGCATGATCTATATGTAGCTGACTCTGAGAGATGTAATTCACTGTCACCTTTGACCCTGGTTTCCCCCCAGCCCTCTGGGTGTATTGTAATTCATATTCTCCAATGGGATGCATCCATAGCCAAGAGTCATCAATCATGTTCTCCAATTAGAGAAACTCCAGTCGCTTAGTTATAATTTTTGCAAGATATGAATGGAATGCACTTTCAATTCCAAACTGCTGCTCTTTCAAATTCCTTTCCCTTCCCCACTTTTCTGGTCACGGCAACTCTAAAACGGGCATAGAAATGTTTTATGAGTTCAACAGGGAAGTCAACAGGGAAGCCAGATCTACTTCACAACGGTGTTGCTAACTTAACAACCGCAGTGGTTCACTGAATTAACAACAGTGGCCAGAAGACATGGAATGGGGGCAAACTCACTTAATCACTGTCTCATTTAGCAAACAGAAATTTTCGGCTCAGTTGCGGTTGTAATTGGAGGACTGTTCCTTTTATTTCCAAGGAAAGTTTGGAGTGACTTTGGGCAACTGTCCGTCCATTTTTCTCCGCCTGCCTATCGCAGCTCCTGGACTCGGTCCTCCTCGGATTGGACTCTTACCTTCTTCGGCGTCTCTGAGTTGGAGGGTCTGCATATTTTGGGCACTTTGCCAACGGAGAAGCAAGAGGCAAAAGGCTTTCACTGCTGGGTGTGATTGGCTGACCTCGATTTTCAAATATTGGCAGTAGGTACGGTGGCCTGCAAGAAAGAGACGGATGCAGAGGTGGTCTTCAGCCAGTTCTGACCAGTTCTGGAGAACCGGTAGCAGAAATTTTGAGTAGTTCAGAGAACTGGCCCCGCCAACCCCATCTCTTCTCTGCCTCCCGTTGAGTCCCAGCTGATCGGCTGGGTCTCCTTTGGTTGCCCTGCCCAGGAGAACGGAGCTGGAAAGCAGGTGAGTGGGGTGGGGAGGGAAGGGGGATTTTGCAGAATCCTTCCCCTGCCACGCCCACCAAGCCATGCCCACAGAACACCACACCCACCAAGCCACGCCCACAGCTGATTGGCAGGGTCTTCTTTGGTTGCCCTGCATAGGAGAACGGAGCTGGAAAGCAGGTGAGTGGGGTGGGGAGGGAAGGGGGATTTTGCAGGAACCTTCACCCAGGAGTGGGGAAAGAATGGAGATTTTGCAAACAAATCTACAGGGACTTTATAGGATCATCCCAAAAGGTTCTTTTTTTCCTTTTTCTTTTTCAAGAGGCAAGTGGAGTTTCTCATCCAAAAAGCTTCTTCGGCTCTGGCTGGATAGTGGGGAATGGAAGGAGGTATATTTGTTGCAGAATATAAATCTGCAAGCTCTGACTGGATGGGGAATGATTTATATTCAGTGATTCAATTTTTTTTACTACCGGTTCTGTGGGCATGGCATGGCTTGGTGGGCGTGGCTTGGTGGGCGTGGCAGGGGAAGGTTACTGCAAAATCTCCATTCCCTCCCCACCCCACTAACCTCCTTTCCAGCTCTGTTCTCCTGGGCAGGGCAACCAAAGAAGACCCAGCCAATCAGCTGGGACTTGGGAGGTGGAGAATAGATGGGGGCGGGGCCAGTCAGGAGCTGGGATTGGCCGGTTCTCTGAACTACTCAAAATTTCTCCAAAACCGGTCAGAACCTGCTGAATACCACCTCTATTTATAGTCCATTCCCCACCATCCCGTCAGAGCTGGAGAAGCTGCTTGGATGAGAAGCAAAACACCTTCAAAGGAAAAAACCAAAAACTCCAGCTGCCTCTTGGAAAAAAAAAAAAAAAAAAAGCAGCTTTGGGACAATCAAATGACCTGGAGGACTAAGAATCTCCATAGACTTCATATGACATGTGTGAATGGAGTTCTATGCATCATGAATGAAAAGGAAGGATGCAGCCAGGGCTGGTTTCGGGGGGGGGGGACGACGACGACGGATGGGGTCTTGTATTCCTTACCTGGATCAAATCCCTCCACCCCACGGCTCAGCAAGCTCCCATCCAACTGGCAGAAATGAACAATATTATAAAGGGCCGAGATGACCAGCCTCCAGATTCCTGCCATTAAGCCCAGGAGCACATTGATGGGGAAAAACATGTAGGTCACAATGTAAAACGCTCTCCTGCAAAAGACGGGAGCAGAGACGGCCACAAGTAAAGCATACACGGATGTACATAACTTGCTGCAACAATGTAATGATAAATGTCCAGGTAACATCAATGCCAGTGATGAGGGCTCTCCATATGACATAATTTAATAATCACCTATTGGTCAACTCCCTGGGTAGATGGTCCCATTCCAGAAAGTAGTAGCGGACCAGCAGGTTCTGGACAATGAATGAAACAACCAAGGTTAACCAGAAGGGCCTAGAACAAAAAACCAAAATCATCAATCATCCAATGAATGAATGTTCAGTTTGACTAAAAGCAACAATTTAGGGGTATAGTAGTGGTTCTAACCATCACATTAGAAGCTAGTGTGATGTTGGGGAAACGGTGGTCATCTAGCTTTGCTGGCTGAGGAATTCTGGGAGTTTGAAGTCCTCCAGGCTTAAAATTGCCAAGGTTGGAGACCCCTGGTGGACTTGTGGACTTCAAGTCCAAGAATTCCTCAGCCAGCAAAGTTGGTTGAGGAATTCTGGGAGTTGAAGTCCACCAGTCTTAAAGTTGCCAAGGTTGGAGACCCCTGGTCTAAACTCAACAACTACATAAAGAGACATTCATACTTCCAAGCTTGGTGGTTTTTAGTTCAGGGAGCTAGGTGGACAGGTCAATAGATGAGATGGGACCTCTCAAAGTTCATAAGGCAGATGAATTGCATTAACCTTCTGGGCTTGGCTCTCTGGAACACTTACCACAAGTTCACCACAATTTTGAAAAGAAACGTGTTGCTGCCAGACTGCAGTGGGACAATGATCAGGAAGGTGAAACACACGATGCAAATGAAGAAGACAATGTGCTGGATGAAAAGAGCTGCAACAGAGACAAAAATGCCCGTAGGGTTGCAAAGAAGATCATGGATGGCCATCAGTTCTGACTTTGGGACCACCACAGAGATGGGATTCAGCCAGTTCTGACCGGTTCTGGAGAACCAGTAGCAGAAATGTTGAGTAGTTCTGAGAACCAGCCAATACCACCTCCAACTGGCCCTGCCAACCCCATCTATTCTCCGCCTCCTGTTGAGTCCCAGCTGATTGGCTGGCTCTTCTTTGGTTGCCCTGCCCAGGAGAACGGAGCAGGAAAGCAGGTTAGTGGGGTGGGGAGGGAAGGGGGATTTTATAGTGACCTTCCCTTGCCACGCCCACAGAACTGGGAGTAAAACTATTTCAATCCCACCACTCGGACACCGTCACCTCTCCCCAGCTGAACCCTTTCCACCCTTTGGTCCAACTGTTGCCTAGAAGGTGGAGTATAAGGCCAGGGAAACAATAAGGACTCCTTCAAGTCAAGTTTGAAGACACATCCATGCAGTTTTCTTGGCAACAGTTTGGATCTGGTTTGTCATGACTTTCTTTCTTCCAGGATGCTTTTTTTTCCAACTTACTACCCTTTCCCTCCCACCTTGTAAGTTGTGATTAGTGCTCCTCAGTTACCTAGGCAGGCAAAAGATATCTGGAACCCCGTGAATTGCATCCAGCATACGAGAGACTGCTGGGAAGGTTGGAGTTTGCAGGGACGATAGAAAACATTTTCAACAGCCCCTCGGTAGAGACACTGGAGGTTAATCCTGAAACACAGGAAGAACATGTGATCAGGAGGAGGAGAAGGTGAAGACGATGAACAAGGAGGAGGAGGAGGACAAGGAGGAGAAGGAAGAGGAGGAGAAAAAGGAGGAGGAGAAGGAAGAGGAGAAGGAGGAACAGAAGGAGGAGGAGGAGAAGGAGAGGAAGAGGAGAAGGAGCAGAAGGAGGAGGAGAAAGAGAAGGAGGTGGAGAAGGAGAAGGAGGAGAAGAAGGAGAAGAAGGAGAAGACGAAGGAGAAGACGAAGGAGAAGAAGGACAAGGAGGAGAAGGAAGAGGAGGAGAAAAAGGAGGAGGAGAAGGAAGAGGAGAAGGAGGAGCAGAAGGAGGAGGAGAAGGAGAGGAAGAGAAGAAGGAGCAGAAGGAGGAGGAGAAAGAGAAGGAGGAGAAGAAGGAGAAGAAGGAGAAGAAGAAGACGAAGGAGAAGGAGGAGGAGGAGGAGGAGGAGGAGGAGGAGGAGAAGAGGAAGCGGTGATGTTACTTTGGACCTCTGAACCCTGGGAAGAGGCCTTACCTATGATTTCCCAAGGACTTCATTAACATGCAGAAGGTCACCAGGCAGGAGAGGACCAGAGAAGTGATGAAGCAAACTGCAAAACAAGAATGGGCAGAGAGGGATCCAGACAAGGGCTGCAGGATGCCTAAAATATTGCAGTTTGTTTTTCTCTCAAGATGAAAACAAAACCCACCAGGATCTCAGTGGGGGTCAGGCCAAAGAGGTGCAAATTTAATCTACATTTGATCTATAGAAGCTATGGGTTCTTTCTCTAAAGACATGTTTTTATTTTTAATCTCTCAGAACCGGTAGAGTTAATTTCTTCTCTGTGTCCACCAGGATCTGCCCAGGGCATAGTTTAGCAGGAGGTGACAGGAACCACAGGGCTGTTGTGTGTTGTTGGGTTGGAGGCCCCCTTGTATCCTTCTTCGCAGTTTCTCTGTGTCACCAGGTCATCTACTCCATGCACCTGGTCCTCAGAAATCTTTACGAGGGCAAACATAAGAAGAACTTTCTGCTCTCTCTCTCTCTGCACTGCTTGTTTCTGACAATCTCCCCCAACTTTTGACAGTTTCCTGATTACATTTTTTAGAAAAACATCCTACGCATCTTGAACCTTAAAATTCCAGGAAGTTTTACAGACCGTGACACAGATCTCTGAAATTATTCTGTTTTCTTCAGGGACATGTGGAAAAAATGCCTTGGCTCCCGTGTTTAGTTTAGCCTCGGCCCAGACATCTATTTTAAGGCACAGATAATAACTAAAGCTCCATCTTTCTTAGGAAGAAATAGGCACTCATTCAGATTTGCAACAGAAGCACATCGGAGTGCAAAACATGCTTGCTGACATATGTTAAATATTAAGGACATTAGAAGCCATGATTCAGACCTCTGATTTGAAGGCATTTGGATTGAGTCACCCATTTCTTGGAATGGAATTGCAGAATCAAATGGCAACAGCATCAGTCTAAATGAATCTTGAGGGGTTAGAGACTTATGGACTTCTCTGCAGGCGTCCCACATTTTTATAAAGACTGAGTCAGATCTCCAGATCAATTTAGTTCAGTTGCATGATCCAAAGTGATATTCTGACTCAAACTGATTGACTTGTCAAATGGAATGGTTGAATTGCCTCTTCAGGATAGATCTTGGGTGATCCTTGCAGGATTACAAAAGATGGGCTGTCCACTGTGTTCATTCTTTTTTAAAAATATCATTTTTAATATGCAATGGTATCTTGGTATTCAACGGCATTGAATTCATTGAATTTAGTACTCAACGCATTTTGATGCAAACATTTTGCCCTGTTACTCATTGTTTGCTTGGTACTCAACGCACAAGCTAGAATTTGTCAGTATTGGCTGCCTTATGACTCACTACTTTATTTTCTATGGTGGGGGGGGAATGTTTGGTACTCATTATACCCCTCGGAACCAATTAAGGATGAGTACCAAGGTACTACTGTATACTTTTTATATTGATGAGGGAAGTGAGACAATCAAGAATAAATAAGCATTGTCATTGCTTGTTGAATTCCTTCTCAAGATTGATAATTGAATTCTTTCTAAGCAGATGTCACCTTACTGTGATGACCTGGGGCGTGGTACAAAGACAACACTGTCAAATAAGTAAGAAGGGTCCCTTTAATATCTCCAACGTTGCCCCCAATGCCCATGCTACCTTTGGCTGGAGGAAAAAGCACTCCCAGGAACAGCCTTTAAGTGGAGGAAATTCAGTCCGAAAACAAAGTACATACAAACTATAACTAAAAATCCACACAAACCAAGCTGCAGTAATTAACCGGACAGGGCAAGAGAAGGAATTTCAGACTTGAAAGCACAGCCAAACACACACAGTTGGGAAGATACCAGGAACTCAGATAAGCCTCAACGATACCAGAAAATTCACAATTTGCTCCCAACAACTTGTTGTGCACAGCTTGCCTTTTTAAACACTGTGTTCCCAGTTGCAGCTAATGAAAGGAATCAGGGCCCTTTCCTCTCCTGTAAGCCATGCAACTCACATTGCTCCTTTCTCAGTTCCTCCCTGCCTGCCCTAGGGTGAAGAGGAGGTGGGCCTAGGTCTTCCTCCAAATTCCCTCTCCCTTGCACTACCTCTCCCCTGCTTTGTCTAGCTGGACTTTGCCCTTCCCCTGTTTCTTCCACAGCCAACGGAGCCACCCTCCCACTCCCTGTCAGCTGCTCGGCCTCCCCCTCCGAATCAGATTCCAATAGGGGCATGACATTTACTCTGCTCTGTTTTGAGTTCCTGGACCGAACTCTTGCATTCTTCAAGAACCCTCTTCATTCTAGCTGCAGTTGGGCAAACACTGTACTGTAATGGACACTGATGTCCAAGGTTGAAGGAACATACCTTCCAGGGACCAGATGTAGTGCTTAGCCGTTGCCAATTCTTTGTCTCCCGGAATAGTGGCAGGCTTTTCAGAAGGAATTAGACCAAATTGGACAAAGAGTGCAGTCATTTCTTTTGTCATCCCAGCTCTTATGATCTGGATATTGGGGATGAAGGATGCAAGTAGAAGAAGGGACACCTGCAAACCAGGAGAACACAGATGAGTAGGTTGGTCCTACCACAGGGGGACGGGTTGAGAGGAAACTATGATGGACTTTACCTGGTAGACAGCTATCACAGCCATGGCTAGAGAGAGGACCAGTTTCAATGGGATCCGGAAACCTGCAATTACAAAGCCATGGCTAATCTATTGAGAAGCATATTCTGATTGGTAGAACATGAACCACGTGGTCTTCCAATAACTTGCTAGTTAAATTTTGCCCATTGGGGATATTTTTAGGGTTAATGAGACCTGAGGTACAATAGACCCAGATGAGTTCAATACATGGATTATGTTGAAAAACAGGTCCATAAGGAGAGAAGGAGAAAGTCAAAGAGACACAGAACATCTCAGTAACTTCCTTGCTTCAGAACATATGTGGCCGTCATGAAGATGTAGATGTTCTGCAGATCCTTCCAGAACAACTACCAAACTAGAGGGGCAGTATAAAAAAAAAAAACCAAGCTACCCAAAGCCCTTTCAATATCTCCCAAGAACCTAATGAAAAAGAATATATATATATATATATATTTAAATGAAGTACCTTCTTGGGGTATGTATACAAAGGTACGTAGGTAGGATTGGAGGCTTGAACGCATACTTGACTTCACTCCATTGATGCTGAAAGAAGAAGTTCAAAAGAACTGCCCAAAATGCAAAACTTGGTCCGTTTTTGGGATTCTCTAGTTCTTGGGGGCTCAAATGGTGGTCTCACCTTTTCTTGGGTGTTCTTTTAGCCAGGATGTGCTTCAAATAGCCTTCATAATAGCTACTTCCGGGGTCCTTCAAGCAAACAAGGAAGCACTCAAGATGAGATTCCAATCATTTGGGGGAGGCTTCATTAAATCCATGAAATCAATGCTTTCCCCCTTCCAGATGTTGCCCAATACCTCCCCTCCCTCCCTCCCTCCCAGATGTTGCCCAATACCTCCCCTCCCTCCCTCCCTCCCTCCCTCCTTCCCTCCCTCCATTTTTTAAAGGCACAACTGCAGTTGAGGATGCTAGCTGCAGAAGATTAGCAGATCCATAGAAGAGGATGTTTATGTATCAAGGTTTGAACTATGGGATCCTTGGTGCTCATTGAGCTTGGTTGTATTCTTGTGGACGCTTCATTACCCAGCTAGGTATCCACATCAGTGTGAGTAATTGTGGGGTTTGTTTCCTGTTTGTATTCAGTAGCTCGCCCTGCGGCCAGCACCCAGCAGTCAATACCTAGATAAGCAGGGATTAACATCAGACAATCAACCAGAAAACAATACCCTGATTAAGAGAAAACCATATACCCCATCAACCCTGAAAGAAAAAAGCCACTATTTATTAACAGGGAGCAAGTCACACTCAGTAGCACTGATGAAGTTACCTAGTTGGGTAATGTAACGTCTGCAAGCAAACATCCCTGGTCAGAGAGCACCAAGGATTTAGGCTTACACTAACTTTAAAGATCGTTATTGTCACATTAAATATCCCTGGTCAGAGAGCACCAAGGATTTAAGCTTACACTAACTTAGAAGATCGTTATTGTCACTTTAAATTTACATCAATCGTCATACATTAAAATTAAATTTCATGGCATAAAATGCTCTTCTACCCTAACAAGGTTACAAAGCTGCCTCTCTGGGCCTTTTCTCCTGCATTCTCCCTGTGTTTTTTGTTCTTTGCTTAGCAATAAATAAAATGAAAGAAATAGGTCTGATTTGTGCCACCCCTTAAAAATGTCTCTCATAATTTCCATCTGCTCCGTGAGTCGTGATAACAGTTGCAAAGGTGCTAATTACATGGCTGCACAGATGCCTGGCCACATCTGGTATGAAAGAAGAATGGCATCATTCTGAGAATTGTGAGGAAAAGTGAGAAGACTGGGCACACAATGATATACATATACACACAGATGAACACAATACAGAAGCCTGGTGATGGCAGATCACTACAACTTTAAAAGCACCACTACTATGACGTGGGAAAATACCCGAACAAAGCTGAATACCGTATATGCATATGTATATGTATATATGTGTCCCTCCCTCTCTTCCATCTCCCTCCCTCCCTTCTATCTCCCTCCCCCCTTCCTTCTTTCTATCTCCCTCCCTTTTATCTTCCTTCCTTCCTATCTCCGTCCCTCCCACCCTTCCATTTCCCTCCCATCTCCCTCCCTCCCTCTCTCCCTCCCTCTCTCTCTCTCTCCCTTCCTTCCTTCCTTCCTTCCTTCCTCCCCACTCTCCTCCCTCCCTGTTTTCTTTCCTTCCTTCCTCCCTCCATTTGTTCCTCCCCCCTTCCTTTCCACTCTCCTCCCTCACTGTTTTCCTTCCTTCCTTCCTTCCTTCCTTCCTTCCTTCCTTCCTTCCTTCCTTCCTTCCTTCCTCCCTCCCTCCCTCCCTCCCTCCTTCCATCTCCCTCCCTTCCTTCTCTCTCTCCCTCCCTCCCTCCCTTTCATCTCAGGGTTATATAAATGGTTGGATTTGGTGAAACCCAAAAACCTGCCTGCACATTTCCGCCTGCACATTCCCAGGCAAAGGCACCAAACGCATTCCTCTGACTATTGTTGGGTTTGCAAAGCAGGGATTTCTTACACAACAGTCCGAGGGGATTACAACACCGTTGCGCCAACAGCCTGCTTTTTTTTTTTTTTTTTAATACAACTGTACAATAAGGCATCCATTCTCCTCTGAACCAGGGACATTAAGACTCAACTTTTCTGGAGCTGAGAGGTTGGGTTGACACAAATAAATCAATGAGAGGTCATTAGGGGGGAAAAGCGGATTTTTTAAAAACAAAATCACAGCTCTTTCCTAATTTTGGATGTACTTCATCCAGGTAGTCCTTGTCTTCCAACCATTTGTTTAACGATGATTCACGATCGTCAATGGCTTATTTGTTGCCTCCTTTGGAGCTGGAGAGGGCGATGTCAAGATTGGTTACCTTCTCTGTCGCCATCCTGGCGTCCCCTTTGAAGCTCTCAACCAATTTTATGGGGTACCAAAGGCTCAGCACGGCAAGGCACAAAATGATAGGCAAGTAAGAAAGCAGGGAATAATATCTGTAGATCTGAGAAGAAAGGAGAAGAAAAAAAGACAGATTAAAATGGCTACCACTGAGCACTGAGGAGTTGAATTATATCTCGGTCACCATCCCTCAATGGCTAATGTTACACTGGGAAGTTTCTAGACCCAGGGATTGTGGTTTATGGACCAGATCTCTCTGCCACAGTGATGACGCAGTGATGAATTTGAAGAGTGAGTTGGTCCCTCTCACAAAGTCCTCCGTGAATTGCTTCGAGGTGCAAAGTCACAAACAAAGAGAGTGGATTAGTTGCTCTCCTCCACACCCCTTTTTCAGATCCTCTGGAACTCCGAGGGGGTATTCTTGGCCGCTTTCTTCCTTGGGCCCTTGGTGGGACTCAAAATATGCTTTCATGTTAATTACAAGCTGTGCACATAATTGCTTTCTGCCCTGCTTCCTGGATGCTGAGAACACACTGCAGTCCATGGGAAATCCAGAGAATTTGCTACTCCTATTAAGTCAAAGCATGCGCTTTGTCCAATGTACAGGTAACAAATGATTCCTGGTCTGAAAGCCACCTGGGAGGAACCCCGGTGCCATATATATTCCTGACAATTTGCTCCTTAGTTAGCTCCTTTCTCATTCTTCTGGGACAGATCCTCACATTTCCCTTGTAGTAGTTGCATCCTAAAATCTACTTCACCGAGTTCGAGAAACATAAGTGACCAACGACCATGGGCCTTCTGAAGCATCACGATCCAAAGATGTATGCAACGGTGACCCCAGGTCAGTATCCCCCCAACTCGAAGTGTGGTCTTCAGACCTTCTCCAGATGTTGTCTCCAGGATGTCCTTCTGAATATCATAAAGGCAGAAATGGCTTTATGCCTGGGGAGTTTCTATTAATTGCTTCAAATTAATATGTTTTGATTCTATGGCCCAACCACATTTATTAAAAATCCAAAATTTGAGTCCCAAACTTCTCCCAAAATGGGCAGAAAGTCTCCAGGCTTCAGGCAAGAACTCTAGTTCAGGGGTCCCCAAATTTGGCAATTCTGGGAGTTCAAGTCCACAAGTCTTAAAGTTGCAAGTTTGGAGACCTCTGCTCTGCTCTAGTTGCACCCAGTTTCTCCCTATCAGCTTCTTTCTTCTTTCTCTTTACCTTGGATGACTGAGGACATTCCACCTTTTGCCAGATGTAGAGCACACAGTGACACCAGGACAGAAGGCAACCAAGCAGGTATCCAACTCGGTGTCGAACAGTAGCGCATGCCAATAAGGGATAATAGAAGGCAGGATAATAGAATAAAGCCAGCACCTTCCAGTACTCTAGACAAAGAGATCAAAAGAGAAGGACTAACGTTAAAAGCCCAAGTATTTCTGCACAAAGACATATGGGTAGGGTTGCCATAACCTCTGCTAAGGGGACGTCATCAGATTTCCCATAGAAGGCAACTCATGGGACATTTATTGTATAACGATGACTGTTGGCCAACAGACCTTGGATTGGTCCTGTTCTTAGGTCAGATTTCTTAACCTTGACAATTTTAAGATGGACTTCAACTCCCAGATTTCCCCAGTCAGCCACTGAAGTGAGTTGAAAGTCCACGCATCTTAAAGTTGCCAAGGTTGGGGGAATCTTGTCTTAGGCAAAACAAGGAAAATATCTAAGAAGACAGAAATGTCAGATGTTCTCCCAAGTTCTTTGTCTGTTCCTCTGCTCTTAGTTGAAATGGCTTTTAAAAACCAGAGCTGGGTCTATTTGGAGAGATCCTTCACCTAAAACCATAGTGGAAAGAAGGCAGTATTTTTTTAAGGCCATTCTGCCATCTAATGCCAATTGGCATGGGTCAAAAGCAGGGTAGCTCTTTTTCTATGCCTACTTGTGTTGCTTTCTCTCTGGGAGGAAGGATGATATAAGCTTGTTTTGATCCATTGAAGTGATTTCTAATGTTCTTGTGAAGAAGGAGATATGCTGGATTAGACACAACTCTTATCCACAACTCTTAATTACGATATAATCAGGAAACAGCTGATCTTATCCCCATGTCAGAAGCACCAGAATGGCTTGTGTAGAAAGGGAGATGTTCCAAGTAAGGTGGACATATTTTGTCCTCCATATTCTTTTTTTACAGAGTGACAAATTCAATGCACCTTGGAGGCCACTATGATGACCCGGGGCATGGCACAAAGGTAACACAGTCAGATAATCAGTAAGAGTCCCTTTATTAGCTCCAACTTTGCCCCCAATGTCCTGGTTACCTTCTGGTTGGAGAAAAACACTCCCAGGAACAGCCTTTGGCTGCAGAGAATCAAGTCCAAAACATGGTCAACAAAAACTGTAACTATAACTCCAATCAAGGCAAGAAGAGGCCATTAGTCCGGCAGAGCAAGAGAAGGAATTCCAGACATGAAGGCATGGTAATAACTCAACACAATTGGGAGGATGCCAGAAACACAGATAAGCAAAGTCAACACAAGATAAACTCACGTTTGTTCCCAGAAGATGCTGCACTCATCTCTTTTAAACTCTCTTCCCAGGTGTGCCTAATGAAGGGAATCAGGGCCCTTTCCTCCCCCTAAGCCATGCAACCCACGTTACTCTTTTCTCTGTTCCTCTCTGCCTGCTTTAGGATGAAGAGGGGGTGGGCCTGGGTCTTCCTCTGAACTCCCTTCCCCTTGTTCTACTTCTCCCCTGCTCTGCCCAGCCGGACTTTGCCCTTCCCCAGTTTCCCCCGCAGCCAATGGAGCTGCACTCCCACTCCCTGTCAGCTGTTCATCTTCCTCCTCAAATATCCAAAAATTAACCGTCCATTTTTTTAAAAAAAGGTTAAAGCCCTTATTTTCTATCCACTTTGGTGCTATTGACCTATCTTTGACCACAGCTCCCCAAATTCTTAATCAACAAAGCTAACTTGAAAGAGGGAGGATGTGTGAGGAGGCTAGTTTAGAGAAGACCACCCCCTCCCCATCTTCCTATCTGAATTTCTTTGAGATTACCTCGATTTTGTATTGAAGAGTTGGAGATGAAAGGCAGGGGGTCATTGTCTAACAACAGGATGCACAACGAAGAGAAGAGTATGCCAAAGACTGCAATGGCCAATCCTTTGTTCTGCGTGTCTTCCAAGAAATGCATAGGGCTGGGCAAAGCCGACAAACAGAGTGCCAGAGAGGAAGAATAAACAGAAGAAAACAAAACAAAAATTAGCTCTACAAATGGAATGCCTCTGCTGGAAAGCTTTGAAGATAATATGCTCCAAAGTTGCAAGACACCGCCCCTCACCCCAAGCCGGAGTGTTCCCCACCCAGCATGAACGAGTTAGTACCTCAATAGTCCAGGTACTCCGTTCCAAAAATCTGGATAGACTTTCTTCCTTTTTACCAACAGCGAGAGAATCACGAGCATAACTAGCTGTAAGGCAAGATTCCTCGTGTTTACACACAGCTTGATTCCTTAAACAAATGAAGTTATTCTTCTGTTCTTAGGTATGAAAATGAAGATATAATAGAAATGACAAAATATATTGCATTCCTAAAGTCCTCCATCCACCTAATGACCCAGATTTTTATTCTCTCTCTCATCTATCTATCTATCTATCTATCTATCTATCTATCTATCTATCTATCTATCTATCTATCTATCATCTAGTGAAGAGAAGGATCATGGGAGACAGGATAGCAGTCTTCCAGGATTTGAGGGGCTGCCACAGAGAGAAAGAAGGGGGTCAAGCTATTTCCCAAGGCATGTGAAGGCCAGATGAGGAACAACGGATGGAAACTGAACAAGTAGAGATTCAACCTAGAGATAAGGATAAATTTTCTGGCAGTGAGAGCAATGAACCCATGGAACATAAGTTGCCTTCGGAAGTTGTGGGAGTGTCATCCATGAAAGTTTTCAAGAAGAGATTGGGCTGCCATTTTTCAGAAATGGTGTAGGGTCTCCTGCTTGGGTGGGGTGGGGGGTGGGCTGGACTAGATGACCCTCAAGGTCCCTTCCAACTCAGTTAATCTGTAATCTATCTATAAAATGTATATGGCCATTCAACTAATGGTGAATCTAGCAGAGTGACCCCAAATAGAACAAAACCCCATGAACTCCACTTGCCCGGTGGGCAACAATCAAACCACTGGATGGGGCTCCCTGGGATGCCCGGGGCCTGCTGGCAAAAACCTCTTCAGGGTCTTTTGAAAGAAAGTCAAGATAGGGGTCAATCTTAACTCTGCAGGGATAATGTTTCATAGGGAGGGACCACCACACTATTGCAAGATGTTTCATGACCCAACCAGGTAATATCATCAGTGCTAAAAGGGAGTGGTGTTTGTGGAGAGGAGGAGGAGGAGGAGGAGAAGGAGGAGGAGGAGGAGAAGGAGAAGAGAAGGAAAGGAGGAGGACTGTGGGGTCCTTGGTGCTCTCTAAGCTTGGTGGTTTTCTTGCAGACGTTTCATTACCCAACTAGGGAACATTCTCAGTAATAGAAGAGAGCGGGGTTTGTGGAGAGGAGGAGGGGGAGGAGGAGGAGGAGGGTCCTTGAGTGCTCTCTGAGGTTGGTTGTAAAGACCTTACAAAACCCACCATCACCCAAATCTGATTTTCTCCCTGGTTTCTCAGTCCTTTCCTTTTCCATAACTTCTCATCTTGATTCGAAGTTTCCTTTCGCGGATTTGGTTCCATTTCAATTATACGTCCTTCCACAAACCCCCAAGTGGCGAAGAGCATTTTGAAATATAAAATGGTTTTATGTTCAGCCGTAGTTTTGACTGGGCCATCTGCCACACTGCATGGAGGGATTTTTGCAGTGTTTAAAACACAGTCCTTAACTTTCTCAAAACTGCAAGCCGTATCTGTCCACACTCCCTTTCCAGCAGCTGAACATGTTAGCAGCTGCCAACTAGGGATATTAAAAGGAGGTGGGGGTAACCTCCACAATTTCACTAGGCAGAAAACATTGGCATCCATTTTTTCAGCTGCTCATGGTGGGGAGATAGTTGTTATGGCGACACAAACAAAGGCAGCCAAAGAAACCTTGAATAGCCAAAGTTGAGGGGGGGGGGGGCAGAAGAAATGCTAAAGCGTTAACTCTTGCACGATCTGGGCTCGGTCTACTTCACAGGGTTGTTGTGAGGATAAAAAGCAAGAAAGGGAGGGGGTGATGGTAGCAGTCGAAAGAGTCCAAAATGTGTTAGCCAGCCAGCCAGAAAAATGGAATAAAATTGGACTGTCACAACAGCTAACCTTGGCTTATGTTAGAAAAGAATAAATCAGTTAAGACGTGGTGTATATTTGGATGATAAACTAGAAGTTCACTTGAAAAAAGTCTCCTTTCTTCCCTCTCCCTCCATCTTCCCTTCCCTTCCCTTTCCTCTTCTCTCCTTTCCTTTCTCCTTTCCTTTTTCTTCCTTCTCCCTCCATCTTTCCTCCTTTCCTTTCCCTTCCTTCTTCCCTTCTCCGTCCATCTTTCCTTTCCTTTCATCTTCCCTTCCCTTCCCTTCCTCCCTTCTCCCTCCATCTTTCTTCCTTCCCTTCCCTTCCCTTTTCCCTTCCCTTCCCTTCTTTCTGAATGTGGTTTCTTATTATGATTAATACTTTCTTTAGCCTCACTGAAGTGAGTAAAGCCCCAGTGGGGTGTAATTTACGTTCTTGGCTAAATAATCAAGTTAGATATTTGCAGCTACACTAAAGTATCAAATTAACAGCCTCTTTCAGTGTTTCTCAACCTTGGCAGCTTGCAGAGGTGTGGATTTCCACTTCCAGAATTCCCCTTGGCTGGCTGGGGAATTCTGGGAATTGAAGTCCACACTTCTTCAAGATACCAAGGTTGAGAAATGCTGGCCTGTTTCATGGATCGGTAGATCACCAATTCCAATCAACTTCACAAATGTTGTGTAAAGTATTTTGGATAATGCTCCTCCCTCTATAACTCCTGTTGTCCTCTTACCTCTTCGAGAAGTGGCCCACAGAGGCTAAAGCCTCATTTGCAAACTTGTTTTTTTTTTTTTTAATACTTACGGAAATCGGAGCCATGCTGCAGTGATAGAGATCAAAGGGGACAGTCAGTTGGCAATCGGGGATAATGTTGGAAGCCATGCTGCAAGAAAGCATCAAAACCATTTAAAAGCACACCTGGCTCAGAAAACAACATATTAAGAGCTGTCAAATCTAAACCAATATTGTCCGGCCAAGAAAAAATTCTGGATTTGGCAACAATGCCTTACGACGAAAAAACAAACAAATCACGTTTATCTTTTTTCATTCTCTCCAAATGTTTTTCTTTTCCAGAGATTTTTCTCTCTCTCCAATTCCTCACTAAAACCAACTCACTTAAAACAGCAGCTTTAAAGTAGATGTTAAATGCCTCACATTCATGGAAAGCACAGACAATTAAAAGGAATGATTTTAGCAACCAAAAACAACCCCAAAGCCCATAAGCCAAAAAGCTTGACTGGGAACAGAGATTAAGAGCTCTAATATGTGTCATGTGGTTAGTTGGATTTACGAAGATGGAGTAGCATGGAAATGTAACTGAAGGTGCTTATTCAAATGAATCCAAACAAGCAACGGATTTTTCTAACACAGGACTGCTTTTGTGGCACTGTGGTAATATGAGAGGAAGTGGGGGTTTGAAATGTCTTTTTTTTCCTGTTAAAATCCAGCAAAAAAAAAAAAACGTTCCAGAGAACACAGGTTGTTAGATTAGTGGCCTGGTGAGAACAGCCCTTTGTGTGACTTTTCAACAAGAGTCAGAAAGCTTGTGAGTTGACCAAGCTTGAATCTGGATAAAGTTACAGCCTTTGAAGGAAGCTTTCTGAATTTAAAAGGTCATCTCTCTTGCTAGACTGACTTTCTGTACAATCAGGGGGGTGGAAAAGTTGCCCTGCAGCTTGTTCCCTCTCAGAATATATTCAGACGAGTGGTGGGATTCATCCGGTTCGCACCGGTTTGTCAGAACTGGCTATTAACTTTCTGAGCAATTTGGTAAACTGGTTGTTGGAAGAAATCATTAGGGCAAAGAACCTTCGGTTAAATTTTTGAATCCCACTGATTCTCTCACTGAGGAGATTTTTCTCAAGTATTTTAGAGATCCTTCAAGGGGAAATATCTAAGGGTGGTAGGAGTTGACAAGGGACTCTGGTGCACCAGCGTTTGCAATCATGTTAGTGTCTTCTGAAGGATATTTTTGGAGGCAAGGTCACAAAAGCTCAAAATGTAGGATCTGTCAACCATTCAGAAGGATCGTACAGGTAATCCTCAACTTTTGACCACAATGGAGCCCAGAATTTCTGTTGCTAAGCGATAGATATCTGTTAAGTGAGGTTTGTCCCATTTTATGACCCTTCTTGTCACCGTTGTTAAGTGAATCACTGCAATTGTTAAGTTAGTAATGTGGTTGTTAGATGAATCTGGCTTCTCCCATTGACTTTGTTGGTCAGAAGTTTACAAAAGGGGATCATGGGACCCCTGGACATTGCAATGGTCATAAATATGAGTCATTTGATAAGTGTCAGGATTCTGGCAGTTCCCCCCAATTAAATCATGAGTCTCGAGCCAAACTTCCAAAACTTCAAAAGGATTTATTGGGAGTAAACATGTCCAGCACTGCCTGGGTGTAGCCAACTCTGAGATACATCATTCATTGTCACCTTTGACCCTGGTTTCCCTCCCACCCCCTGGGTGTATCGTAATCCATATTCTCCAATGGGACACCACCTTAGCCCAGAGTCATCAATCAGGCTCTCCAGTTAGATATATGCAGGGCAGAAACTTCAGTCACCTAGTTGCTATCTTTGAAAAACTATGTAAGGAATGCACTTTCGTTTTCCAAGCTACCACACTGCTCTTTCAAACCTCTTTCCCTTCTCCCTTTCTGTTTTTCTAAAAAGACCATAGAAATATTTTATGAGTTGACATTAAGTATATTTCATGACCATAGGGATGTTGCAATGGTCATTAGTGTGAAAACTGGTTGTAGGTCATTTTTCATCTTTTCAATGACGTAATTTTGAATGGTCACTTAATGAACTTTTTTAAGTGGAGGGAAGTTTCAACTTCCTGCTCAAGGAAGGTTCAACTAGGACAGAAAAGAAGGCTTTTAAAATTCTCTCTGGCCCAAAAGGATCCAAGGGCTGGACTGAATGAGAAAAATCAAATCTGGGACCTGAAGTTCCTTCATCAAGAACTTTCTTCCTACAGTTCAGTGGTTTGACGCAGGAGCGAGGCAAGTTACACACAAAGGAATCCTGGCATTTGTGATACAATCTGGAGAGGTCCATGGGATGATGAATGGGGTGGAGAGAAGGTGTCACACGTGACCATGTGAGGATCATTGCAAATGCAGCTCAGAATGCTGGCAACAGCCAAAAATAATGACCAGTACATTGAACACATTGAGGGATGGCATTGGGTTCTAGTAGGCAATTTATATATCAGGATGGAATGAGATGGATGGGATTGTCCAACCATTGACTGGAAGTCAAGACAAGAAACAACAGATTTAAATGATGAGGAAGAAGATTGGGTTGCACACCAGGAAAAATTCTTAACAGAGTCATTCAATGACAGAACTAATAGCCTTGAGATATTGTGAGAATTTAAACCAGGGGTCTTCAAACTTGACCACTTTAAGACTTGTGGACTTCAACTCCCAGAATTCCTCCTCCAGTCATGTTAGTTCAGGAATTCTGGGAGTTGAAGTCCACAAGTCTTAAACTTGCCAAGTTTGAAGACCCTTGATTTAAACAGAGGTAGAATAGTAATCTATTGGGAGTGTTCTAAGAATGGATTTCTGTAAAAGGTGTTGGGTTACATCAATATTTCTCAACATCACAGCAATGTTGAGCTCTGGGGACTTCAATCCCCAGAATTCTCCTGGGCATTGGCTGGAGAATTCTGGGGACTGAAGTCCACCAATCTCAATATCAAAGTTGAGAAACATCATGGTAGGTGATCCTCAGAATAACTCCCAACATTTGCATTCTAGAATTCTGTGATAAATGTACTAATAGCAGTGGAGGCAAATCAACAAAAAACAGGAAAGCATCAAAGCTTCTTCTGTGTTTTGCACCCCTCTGAGTCGAAGCTGGGAAAACGAAGAATGTTTCAATTCAGTCTTGGCTGCTTATGTCCCATTAATCCTACTTCGGGGCAGAATTAGTGAGTTATATTAGAAATGAGGATATTTAATGAGGATATTTAATCCAAAGGCTAACTGCTGAACTAAATATGGATAGAGTCAAGTCCCACTCTCCCCCCATCGTAAATGTATGGATTTCTTTGAAAAGCTCACACAGTATTAATCACGAAATATCTGTGGCTTGATTTCCATTAATACGAGATATATTTTCCTAACAGGTTGGAGGTTTAATATTCCCAAGCCCAGAATGATTTTTTTAAAAAATATTTGGGACATTCACAAATACTTTGCTGAGAGGAAGTTTTAGCAACAACCTTAAGTTCCAGATCATTAAAGTGATGCAAGGATGAAACCTGAGAAATAAGTAGCATTTATACTCACTCGTTGGAGTTTCCTATTGGTTCATATATGTACCAATTATCTTCATCAGCCAAGTTGCCAGTGAGCTCCAGTTCATCTCTTAGTAGCTCTTGGGAAGACATCTCTCTCTCTCTCTTTTCTTTAATTTCTCAGGCAATCAAATCTAAAGAATATCTTTAAGAAGAAAAGAAAAGAAGATCTTTTTTGAGCTGGAGATCCAAATCCTTCACAAAATTTGTCCTGTAGCTGATACACTTTGGAGGTCAAATTTTTTTAAAAAAACTGGCCAGCTTCTTAGGTCTTTCATACAAGCAACTCTGTTTCCTTCTGTCATTTAAGCTGCTTTCCATGCTTTTATTATTTTTTTTATCCCACAGAAGTTTATCCAAAGTGACTTCATCCTGTTTCAGCATTACAGGAGAACAAAGGAGGAACAGAGGTTGGAGGTTAACAAGAAAAGAAAAGGGGGGAAAAAAACTTCAAACCAGGCAACACAAACCAAACTAAGAATCATCAGTTATGAAAAGCCCATGACAAGATTAAATAAAGTAAAGAGTTGTTTAACTTGGTTTCTCTCCAAGACTCAGCCTAAGGAAATGAAAAGCATTTGGAAAATCGTTTTTGCTCCTTACACCTATTTGAATGGATGCTCTCTCTCTCTCTCTTTCTCTTTTTCTTTTTGCAAAAAAATCCAAGGAAAATATGACTTAGAAATTGTGGAAAGGGAACTTCACGAGGACCGTGGTGTCACCCAAGCAGGAAAAGCCCAAAGGGAACATCAAGCCAGCCATAAAACAAACTTGCACAGGAAAAGGAATCAAATAAAAGGTATTAAAGAAGCCCCTTAGACAAAAGCCCAAATAATTAAGAAAACTAGGGAAACAAGAAAAGAAAACATGCCAAATCAGCAAAACAAACAGACAAAAGACACAAAATATATTAGGAGACAGACAGGAGATTGCCACAAAACAAATATAAGAAAACATTAGGACGAAACTGATAATCCAATCAAACCACCCTGCGGAGTTTACCCTCCAGCGGAAATGAAGACAACCCCGATAGGATTTAAAACATTAAGAAATACAAACACAAGCACTCACACACAAAAGGAGAAAAAAAGTATAAAATCAGGGGCTTTATCATACAAAGCTAGCTAGCCCCAGGAACGCAGACTTCTTGCTATCTCTCGCCTTCCTGAAAAATAAAAATATCCAGCTTTCAAGCAGTTGTCTGTATCCTTGCACCGGAGCTCTCCCAGTAGGAAAATCGAATCCTCAGAAGAAAGGCATTTTCCAAGCCTTTCAACAAAATAAAGCTCAATTTTCTCCAACCAATGGTTTGGTGTTTTGCTTCACACCCCTCTTTCTTGATACTTTCAAGAGCACCATTGTTTGATTTGAGAACCCGTGTAGCAAAATATTCAAAATTTATTGCTTTGGGCTTAAGAAAACCCCGGTACGCACCCAATATTTAGCTATAAAATTAATAGGCTGATCATCTGGCTACTCCTACTTCACAGGGGTTTTAGTCATAGAATACAGGAGAAGGTTGTAGAAAATTTCTTGAGCTCTTTGCAGAAGAGGCGAGGTGTTAATGTATGGAATACATAAAACTGGCTTTTCATATGCTAAGCAACTTTGCCCCAAGCTTAGCTGGTTGAATAAATTGCAATTAAATGGCAATGCGCCACCAACTAAATATAAATCACATTATGACTTAATTTAAAGAATGAAACCAGTCAAAATCCCAGCTTGATGTGAAAATCATACAGACAAAATTGATTCCAATGCAGAAGGATATTCCTGGTTAATAATAAGACTATGGAATCCTTGGTGTGCTCACAGCTTGGTTGTTTCCCTGCAGACATTTCACCACCCAACTAGCTAAGATCATCAGTGCTAGAAGGGGATGGAGTTTGCTCTCTGTTTATATACAGTGGCTTTCCCTAGTAGCTGATTAAAACATCTCTGGAATCTTGCATTGTAAAACCTTGGTGATTTCCAGGTATATGGACCTCAGCTCCCAAAATTCCACAGCCAGCATAGCCATTGCTGAGAATTCTGCTAGTTGAAGTCCACCACCATTTGAAAGCATTGCCCTACTTGGTTGTAACTGTGGTTTGTCGGACAAGCCATCAATGGGCTGGTTTACCCTAGTGTCTGTTTGAGCCCAAAGGAAAGAAGCTGGATGATGTAGAGATAAGCTTCTGGGGGGTTCTCAGGGGTTCGGGAGAGTCCCTAGCTAAGATTCTGTGCAGTTTGGAGAACCGTCCCAATAATCCCACTCCTAGCTGGCCCTGCCCACTCTGCCCTGCCTCGCCCAGGATGGTCCGTTTTGGATGCAGGTAAGTGCAGGATGTGCATGGAGCAGAGGTGGTATTCAGCCGGTTCTGACCGGTTCTGAAGAACTGGTAGTGAAATTTTTGAGTAGCCCGGAGAACCAGCAAATCCCACCTTTGACTGGCCCTGCCCCCATCTACTCTCTGCCTCCCAGCTGGTCGGCTGGGTCTTCTTTGGTTGCCCTGCACAGGAGAACAGAGCTGGAAAGTAGGTTTTTTTTTGTTGTTGTTGCCCTGCACAGGAGAACGGAACTGGAAAGCAGGTTAGTGGGGTGGAGAAGGAAAGGGGATTTTGCAGTAACCTTCTCCCCAGGAGTGGGGAGGGAGTGGAGATTTTGCTGTATCCTTCCTCTGCCACACCCACCAAGTCACACCCACAGAACCGGTAGTAAACATTTTGGAATCCTACCACAGGCACGGAGGCTCAGGGAAAGTTGAAAAATGGGCTTCCTGGAGAGCCTTCGGAACCCAGGGAGGGCGAAAAACCCCACCACCACCACCGTGGTGCAGGAGGCCAACTAGGCCACGCCCACCATGGCCCACCTAGGCAGAGAACGTTTTTGAAGTCCACTCCTGAGATGATGCCCTAGAGGTGCTGCCTCCCAATTTATTCCGCCAGTCCTAGGAGCCATGGGGGAGCCCGATGGAAATGCCAAGGGTGGGCGAAGAGCCCAAGATTTAAGATACAATGCACAACTGGTGCTCTGTGGCAGCCTGGCATTTCAGCTCCACCTTCCTTTCACCCCAACCCTGATCTCTTTGCTCCTCTGTCTGACCTCCGCTGGGGAAAGGTAACGCTTGATGGGGAGACAGCAGAGGGAGAGATTGATGACGGCAATAAATATTATTCATTTCTCCCTCTTTATCGCTCCGCAGGGAATGGTTTTTTTTTTTTTTTTTGCCTCTTGCCCAAATAAATAGAGCAAGAGAGGTCGAGGGTATGGGAGAATGGAGCGTACAGCATGCGGCTTTTAATCAAAATGATAAGAGATCGGTTTCCGGAAGAGCTGTGGAATTTGTTGAGTGGGAAGTGATTCCATTCAGTTGAGCTCTGCTTGGAGTTGCAAGAAGGATTAAGGGAGGACATGATAGCAGCCTTCCAATATCTCAGGGGCTGCCCCAAAGAAGAGGGAGTCAATCTATTCTCCAAAGCACCTGAAGGCAGGACAAGAAGCAACGGGTGGAAACTCACCAAGGAGAGAAGCGATCTGGAACTAAGGAGAAATTTCCTGACAGTGAAAAACTATTAGCTTTAAGACTGGTGGATTCCAACTCCCAGAATTCCTCATCCAGCCATGTTAGCTCAGGAATTCTGGGAGTTGAAGTCCCCAAGTCTTAAACTTGCCAAGTTTGAAGATCCTTGTGATAGATGATAGATAGATAGATAGATAAGATAGATAGATAGATGGATAAGATAGATAAATAGATAGATAGGCAGGTAGGTAAATAGGTAGGTCGATACGGAGAGAGAATGAGAGAGAGAGATGATAGATTGATAGGTGATAGGTGATAGGTGATAGGTGATAGGTGGTAGGTGGTAGATCAGGGGTTTTCAAACTTGACAGCTTTAAGACTTATGGACTTCAACTCCCAGAATTCCTCATCCAGTCATGTTAGCTCAAGAATTCTGGGAGTTGGGAAGTCCACCAGTCTTAAACTTGCCAAGTTTGAAGACTCTTGTGATAGATGATAGATAGATAATAGATAGATAGGTAGGTAGGTTGGTAAATAGGTAGGTATGGGGAGATAGAGAGACAGAGACAGAGACAGAGACAGAGACAGAGAGAATAGATTGATAAGTGATAGGTGATAGATCAGAGGTCTTCAAACTCAAGAGCCTTAAGGCTTGTGGACTTCAACTCTCAGAATTCCTCCTCCAGTTGTGTTAGCTCAGGAATTCTGGGAGTTGAAGTCCACAAGTCTTAAACTTGCCAAGTTTGAAGACCCTTGAACCAGTGGAACAACTTGCCACCAGAAATTGTGGTTGCTCCAACACTGCAGGTGTTTAAGAAGAAATCGGAAAGCTACTTGTCTGGAATGGTCTAGGATCTCCTGCTGGTGAAGGAGTCCCTTCCAATTCTCTCATTCTGTTAAATGGGAGAGATATTTTCTTCTCCAGACAGCCCAGTCCTACTGTTTTCAAAGCAACTTTGCACCAGGAGGGTTTCTGTGGCTCTTCAAACTGCCTTTGCTTCATTCCTGCGGGGGTTACTAAGGGCCAGAGCTGTTTGTACAGGAGTCAACTCACAGTGAGGGAGTTGCAAATGTGGGAGGGATTGCAGCAGGCAATCTTCGACAATTCTACCAACATCAGAGTTCAAACAAAGCAGGCCGATTGTTATCTTCTGCTTCCAAGCCTTTTATTGTTCTACATTCCTTCCCCACCTGGCTAATTCAGGGACAACTTTCAACAAACTGAATGTTTAAGAGGCAAAGTAAAGAAGAAGAAGTTAAAAGTGCAGGCCTGGATAAAAGGTCAAAATAAACCCACAATCTGGGTTGGGTAGTCATGCAAAGTTGTAAGGTTGATGCTTGATTATAGCAATAGCCCTTGGACTTCTATACTGCTTCACAGTGCTTTTACAGCCCTCTCTAAGTGCTTTACAGAGTCAGCCTCTTGCCCTCAACCATCTGGGTCCTCATTTCACTGACCTCAGAAGGATGGAAGGCTGAGTCAACCTTGAGCCGGTCAGGATCGAACTCCTGGTGGTGGGTAGAGGTAGTCTGCAGTAATGCATTCTAATCATTGTGCGAAGGAAGGAAGGAAGGAAGGAAGGAAGGAAGGAAGGAAGGAAGGAAGGAAGGAAAAAAAATAGCAATAGCACTTGGACATATATACTGATTCACAGTGCTTGTAAGCTCCTTGTAAGCAGTTTGCAGAGTCGTCCTGTTGCCCCCAACAATCTGGGTCCTCATTTTACCCACCTCAGAAGGATGGAAGTTCGAGTCAACCTTGAACCTGGTGAGATTCGAACTGCCAACTTGCAGTCAGCAGGCAGTCAGCAGAAGTAGCCTGCAATACTACATTCTAACCACTGTGCCATCCTGGGTCTTAGGATGAATCTAGGCAAGATCATGGAGAACTCAGACCATTGTGGTTTCTAAGTCATGGATTATATAGCTTGAGCATGGCACATGGTTCATGCTGCAATGACTTGCTCAATAAACTGTGGTTTAGTATCAGGGATGAGCTCATAGGCTTGGGCCTCACATTGGTGTAAGTCATTAAGTGATGGTTTGATGATTTAGAATCAAGTGGGAATGCAGCCATTGGGGTTTGTAGATAATAGGTTAGGACTTAGTCCAAGAGATAACAGCAATCTAATTGTGGCATGTTCAATAGACCAGGCTCAACAAAACATGGTTTCATGCAGTGGGGGAAGTGGTTCATATATTGAGTTCTCCAGAAAGTTTCTAAGTTGACTTATGCAAGACCAAACATCTGCATAGACAGCCAAACTCAGATAATAAAACCATCTAAAGCTTTAATTAAAAAAGGACCCCACATTTTAAAGTTGAGATCTCATGAAAAGTGGGGCCACTACTGAGAGAGTTTTGTCTTTTCATTCCCTCAGGTATTGAAAGTACCTGGTAGTGAACACAATTTTGGCCAGAAATTTCAAGATGAGTGATGTTGTCCTTTTTAAACACATGCTTTCTATATATATCTTCATCTCTAAGAAACCACTTGACTGAGTTCTCTAGCACACAATATGTAATATCTTGGTTGGTTTGCTTTTGCAGCAGCAACTAATGGAACCTAGTCATCCTAACAAACCATGGCTACTGTGTAATGTGAGGGATGGACCTGGCCAATATTTAAAGTACAGATCAACAATTTGTAAGCTCAACTACCATTTCATGGTCAACCTATCTAGGTATCCCATCTGTCAAAGAGATACTTCCGAAGACACCATCACTTACAGCAGCTTTTCTCAACTTTGCCAATTTTAAGATGTGTGGCCTTCAACTCCCAGAATTCTCCAACTGGCTGGGGGATTCTGGGAATTAAAATCCACACATCGTAAAATGACCATGGTGTAGCACCACCAACTCAGAGAAATCCTTTTTCAATCTCCTTCTGAAATATAAAACCATCTACCTTCAAAACTAGACTGTTCACTGTCTTGGATTTTTGGTAGAACTATTCAGCCAAACTATTTCAGAATAGTTTGTAAAAATCTTTTTTGAATCCTTTTGAGAAAAGAGAAAAAAAATCTAGGGGGAGTATCTACATTGGTTTCAATTTGGTTCTGCAACCCAACAGGACAGACACAGACTCCAGACCTGCCTTCAGTCGAGGACCTGTATCCTTCACGAGTCAAAAAGAGGGCTGTGAAAATATTTACAGTCCCCTCACATCCTGGATATAAACTGTTTCAACTCCTTCCCCCAAAATGACACTCTAAAGCGCTGCACACCAGAACAACTAGACACAAGGATGTTTTTTTCCCAAACGCCATCCCTCTGCTAAACAAATAATTCCCTCAACACTGTCCAACTATTTACAAAGTCTGCACTACTATTACTATTACTATTAATCCTCCCATCCTTCCTTTCACCCATCTCCTCCCACTTATGACTGTATGACTGTAACCTTGTTGGTTGTATCCTAACGATTTTTATTGACTGTTTCCTAGCATGATTTGTTTGCTTATTGTACCCCATGACTATCATTAAGTGTTGTACCTGATGACTCTTGATGAATGTATCTTTTCCTTTTATGCACACTGAAAGCATTTGCACCAAAGACAAATCCCTTGTGTATCCAATCACACTTGGCCAATAAAGAATTCTATCTATCTATCTATCTACAATTGCAAACCAATTATTCCTGTAAATAATTTTCTTGCTATTACTCAAACTCTAGCCTGCAGTGCTCATTCTTTAGCAAATAAACACCTTGGGGGGGGGGGGGGGTTATTAAAGCCTGTAATGACCCAGAATGCTGAAGTCCTGATACAAAAGGACACCTTATGCTTTAAAGGAGATCAAAGGAAGGGGAGGAGGAGGGGAGGGGAAACGTCTTAGTCTTCTTTCATAAGGTCAACAAGCCAACCAACTGCACGCACAGAAAGAAACGACAGTCTTCAGTTTTAATCAATCTTCGGGAGGTCCCTTTGGGAGGAGTTTAAAAGGTCCCCGTTTCCAGGACCCAAGGGTGTCTCTTCAACAAGTTCCAAATCACAGAATAATAGAGTTGGAAAGGACCTTGGAGGTCTTCTAGTCCAACCCCTACTTGAACAGAAGAAGACCCTACACCATCCGGGACCAATGGTTGTCCAATCTCTTTTTGAAAACCTCCAGTGATGAAGCACCTACAGCTTCTAGTGGCAAGTTGTTCCGCTGATGAATTGTTCTCCCAGTCAGGAAATTTCTCCTTAGTTCTAAGTTGCTTCTCTCCTTGGTTAGTTTCCATCCATTGCTTCTTGTCCTTCCCTTAGGTGCCTTTTTTGGGGCAGCCTCTCAGATATTGGAAGGCTGCTACCCTGTCACCCCTAGTCCAGCTCTTGCTGAAGAAGTTAATGCTTCATTGTGATGTTTAATACAGAGAACAAGATAATCAGAGTTGGAAGGGACCATATAGGTCATCTAGTCCACCCTCCCGCCCAAGTGGGAGACCCTACACCATTTCTGACCAATGGCAGTCCAATCTCTTCTTGAAGGTCTCAAGTGATGGCGCTCCCACAACTTCCGAGGGCAACTTCTGTTCCATGGGTTTGATTGTTCCCACTGTCAGAAAGTTTCTCATTTCCAGGTCGAATCTCTCCTTGTTCGGTTTCCATCCATTATTCCTTGTCTGGCCTTTGGGTGCTTTAGAAAATAGCTTGATCCCTTCCTCCTCTCTGTGGCAGCCCCTCAAATATTGGAAGACTGCTATCCTGTCTCCCCTCGACTTACACATTTAGTGACCGCTCAAAGTTACACCGGCACTGAAAAAAAGTGACTTAGCACTATTTGTCACACTTAACAACCATTGCAGCGTTCCCGCAATCAAAATTCAGACGTTTGGCAACTGGTTCATAGTTATGACAGTTGCAGTGTCCCTGGGGGCACACAATCCCCGTTTTGCACCCTTCTCACCAGAAACATCCATGGGGAATCCAGATTCGCTTGGTTACTAACTTAACAAAGGCAACGGTTCACTTAACAACAGTGGCAAGAAAAGTTGTAACATGGAGCAGGTTAAACGCTTCACAAATGTTTCGCTTAGCAATCCGAATTTTGGGCTCAATCTTAGTGGTAACCCGAGGACTACTGTGGTCTCAGCCAGAGCTTTTTAAACTTTAAGGCAGCTGCAGCCATTGCAAGTGTAATTTGATCGGTAGGAAAAGCAAAGGCTGAGGAAGCTATAAGGTTGGTCCATGGGGGTAGGGAAGAAGCTTGGGAGTCCTACAAAAATCTCACAAAAATAGCTAGCCAAGATTCAAGGGTTCTTCGGGAGAGGAGGAACTCAAACTGCCAATCTCGGATCTGTCTCCATCCAATTGCAAACCTTGGATTGAGTCTGGCCCTGGCCCTGCCTTGCAATTTATCATTTCTTAAAAGAGCTATAAAAAAAAAAAATCTCGATCGATCGATCCCTGCCGAGTTTCAGAGCCAAGATGGAAGATCTGTGTGCATTTTTTTTATTTTATTTTTAAAGACCCCTGTATAATTCACTTCCAAACCAGAGAGCCAATGTGACCTGGAAGGGATCATAAATCGTCCTTTTTATTAAAAAGGAAAAGCAACCAAAACCGTGTCACAATTAGATGCCTCGTTTGCTGTGAAATCAGGGTGATTAAGGGGTTTTCCCCCCCCCTCCACTCTTAATGCCAATGGCCTCTTGATGAAATACCTTTTTTTACCTCCTCTATTGTAAGTGCAGCTTTCCTGGGCCCTTGGAAAAATGTTTTTCCTATCCAGGCGACAATGCAGGCTACGCAAAAGAAAAGGAAAAAGGAAAAAAAAGGCTGTAAAGCTGGCAGAGTATAAAATGAAAGAAAACAAAGCATTCATCTTTTCAACTGCTTGTAGATTTAACATAAGCACCTCTATTAAATGGAGAGAAATAGGCTGGGAGTTGACAAGGTAAAGTCTCCCTCGTGATCAGTTTTTTAAAAGAACACAGACTTGGGGGGGGGGGGGGTGGAGAAAAAAAAAACCCTACACTATACAATTGCCACCTTTCTTCTTAAGAATTTTGTAAGAAAATCTCGCTGGGGAGAGAGAGCCATATTATTCTTGATTGATTGATTTCCCAAGAAGAAGGAAAAAAAAAATAAGAAAGACCTTCTTATTAGAGCTTGGAATAGTTTCTCTTATGAATTAACAAAGAATAAAAGTCTAATGATTGTTGAGAAGGAGAAAGAGAGAAAAAATCCATGTTTCTTTTATTATTTGGCTCACGTCTCATGTGGCCTTTCCCTTTAGAAAGACATCCAAATTGTCTTTTTGGGCAAAAATTCATGCTTAACAATGGATGGTCAGGATGGTGATAGAGCTTTAAGAATTTGTATTTTCTTTTTTTTCAAAAGGGAACTTGTTTGGCAATTAGCAGGTCTAAAGGTTATAGAAAACACAACATCAGAGACAAACCAAGCTTGGAAAAAGTAGAATATTACCTTGAGCAGTGTAAGATAAGATTTCCAAAGTCTGAGCAGGCTGAGCACCCAAAATCCAAACACCAACTTCTCCACGGCAGGTAGACCAAAAGTAATAATAAAATTTAAAGAAAAAAATGGGTTCAAACTCTCCAGCTTGTCCAAAGATACAAGCCACCCCCAAGTTGCAGATTCAATCTTTTTCCTTGGACAATTGTACTCACACACCTCCAGACCCTGGAGAGATGCTATCTCAAGACTTAATGGTCTAGGCGGTGAGGAGAAAGGAACTTTGAAAATCCCAGCTGCCCCCAGAACTTCTTAAATCCGATCAGAAGGTTCCAAAGGTGACCCAGCCTTGGAACTTAAAGTTGAACTCACAGCAAAGAAGAGGCTTTCCTCATCCCAAGGAACTTTAGTCCCTTCACGGTTTAAGAGGGATTGGCTTGGGGCCAGCCTGGGGCTCAGAAATTGAAAACAACTAGCCTGGCGGGAAGGGAGGGAGGGAGGGGGCTTATCTCGCCTCCTATCGAACCTCAGCCAAATGGAAGGTTACCCCCCCCTCAAGTCTCCTCCTCCTCCTCTTCCTCTTCTTCTTCTTCTTCCTCATTTTCTTCTTCTCCTCCTCCTCCTCCTCCTCTTCTTTTTCTTCTTCTCTTCCTTCCTCTTCTCCTTTTCTTCTCCTTCTCCTCC